>RJWT010011754.1:10323-23118 GCA_004365215.1 Cuniculus paca
AACATCTTTTTAAGTGTACAGTGAGGGAATACAGTCATTCAAGTTGGGAGAGTTTATTTTTAACTCCAATATCCCATGTATTTGATGAGATATATCACATCATATAAATAAAGTGTATTGATATAATAATTTACATGATCTTCTTAGATATAAATCAGTGAAATATGTCTTTGAAACATGTCTGTAATAAAATTTTCTAAATATATCATGGGTCAAAGTCAAATACCATAAAGAAGAAGTATTCTTAGAATGTATCAATAGTAAATTTCTATAATCATCTAAAATCATCCTACCATTTCTTAAAATTTTGTTTTCAGAATTTCTTTACAGTCTTAAATATTAATGAAAAAATAGAGCTTCTGTGCATGTAATTATTACCTTTCAATATTTTCCACATTAGAAATGAGAAATCTCAAAGCTGAGAAATTTCAAAGCACAAGATTACACGTGCAGGCCAGGGATATAGCTCAGCAGTAGAGAGCCTGCCAGGCAAGCACAGTGTCCTTAGTTCAATTCCTGGTTTAAAAAAAAAAAAAAGAAAGGAAAGGAAAGGAAGAAAAGAAAAGAAAAGAAAAGAAAAGAAAAGAAAAGAAAAGAAAAGAAAAGAAAAGAAAAGAGAGACAAAAAATTTTAAAAAGAAAAAAGATTACACATGCACAAATTTGATAATACATAATGATGATGATGCTATTCTTATTGTGTTTGGAAAACTTCATCATGCTTTCATGAGAAATGAGACAGAAAATGGTAAGTAGTATGTGTTTATTATTTTGACTACACTTTTGAATTACTAAACCCTTTGGAAAAAGAACCTCAGACATAATCAGGATTCTAGATAGGGAAAGAAGACAATATTACAATTTTATGTTCTTAATTACATTTGTTTTAAGAATTTTTTTAAAAACATAGAAAATTCTGATGATAACATAATCATAAGAAGTTACATATTCCCAAAGCAGACACTCAAAAAACAAAAAGAAACAAACAAAGGTCCAGATAAGTGCTATTGTATCCATATGTTCTATTCAACTTCAAGGCCAAATCTGAATATAAGTAACAGTCAAAAAGGCCAAATTAGACCTCTATTACCTTTCAATGTATCAGAGACTAGTGAGGACAAAATGATCCTTTTGTATTCTGTCTTTCACCAGGAAGACATATATGCCTTTTATAAATATAGACTACATCAGGAGTAAAATTGTGAAAAAGCAGAGGAAAAGGAAACAAAAATTTTATAATTTAAAAACCAAGTGGGGAGAGAGAACTGCTAAGAGGTGAGATTTTAAACACAATGAATGTACATTCCGTTATTAGTAAGATAGTGTACTTGTGATGAAATTTAACTCTCAGAGAATTTGTTTAATTCAGATTTATAAGCATAACATATAATAGTGCAAATTAACCTGCGGTTACAATACCAAAGCATATTCTTAAGAGAATCCATGATTTTGATTGTCTTTGGCACTATTAGTTATACCTATTTGCCTAGGCTCAGATTCTTCCTCCTTCCCAAATTATAGCACCAAGAACAGAGCTTCCGACATTGCCAATCCCAGCCACTTCAGTGTTAAAATTGTCCTGCGCCATAAGCCACAGCTAGACTTGCCTTAGACAAGCCTGCCCACCAGTCCAAGGAAAGATTAATTGCTTCCACGGTTTTTCCTTTACAGTTCTTTACATGGGGCTTCACCTGCCAGGCCCCAGGGCCTTTGTAAAATAAGCGTGTCAAAAATACAAGATATTTTATTTTACTCTTCATCTCCTTGGTTTCCACAGGCAGTGAAGTAAAGTGGAGTGAATTTAAAAAAACAAAGTAAGAGAGAGAGGGAGAGAAAATCTCTAATAAAGCGATGGCTGTGTTCCTATTACAAGTACTTTATTCTTTGGCTTTTCCAGAGACCCAGTGCTTTAGAAGAGATACTCAGAAGGAATCAAATGCCACATTATCCTCTTCGAAGGCACTTCAGTATTTATATATTTTATGCAGGGATATAAACTTAACAGCTCCTTCAATTCCCAGTTCCTTCCCAGGAAAAGCTGAAGCTTTTCATACTCTTCACCCTTGACACAGCAATGGCTGACAATGATGGTTATTCACCTGGCCCAGTTGTCTCTCCTCGAACTCTTCTTCCATACATTTTGGTTTCTGTTGCTTCATTAGTCAAAGTAATTTCTAAAAAACAGTCTTTGGATAAGCAGAAAAGATAACCCAAAGATCAGTGACTAGATGAAGAAAATGTGTGTCCACACACACTGAGTTGAACCACAGGGTAACAAGGACCTCGAATCAAGCATCCACGATTAATTTGTGTTGATCCCTTATTCTAGAGGCATTATTGGATACAATGGTGACAGAAGCATTGCTGTCATGGCATGTACCTTGTAGAGTGTAGACCCAAGAGAAGAAGACCAAAGGTAGAATTTTAGAGAGCACTGACTCTTAGAAAATTAAAGGGGTGAAAGAACAAGACAGGTACCAGACAAAATACTATGTCTTAGACCCCAAAGAAGAGATTTCAGTAAAAGAATGAGTGCAAATATTGACTATGGAATTCATTTGTTACAATTATTTCATAAGCATATAAACATGTATGGCTTGACCCTACTAATTACAGAGATGTAGCTGAGGACCAAAAGGGTGTCTACTCTGGCAGAATGATCATTTCAGGAAAAGGAAGCAAAGGTCAACAAACAAAACAGGATAATTATCCATTGTCTTAAATATCATAAGTAAATAAACAAAATATGAAACAATGAGGGAATGCTGGAGAAAGTGAGAAGGCTTACACAAGACTGGAAGGTGATCTTTTCAAAAAAATAACACTGAACTGAGACCTAATGACAGTAGAATAGTCCCACATTCTAATAGAAAAAGTGTTCCTGGCAGAAACAGCAAATGTAACCATGCAGAGGTGAGAAATGGTGCTGAGGTTTTGCTTGCGCCAAAATTCATGTTGAGGTTTAATTCTTCAAGTATTGTGGGAATCAGAAATCGCAAGTCGTTAGTGGTGTGAGCAACCAGGCCAGCACTCGAAGAGGTGGAAAAACCAAACTTTTCTTCAGCCAGCCCTGACCCAGAGATGATAAGGTCTCCAAATTCTGGCTCCCAAGAAATGGGGTAGAGGAGTTTTATATCTCCCTTTTAACTGGGGAGAGCAAAAAGGGGAGCTAAGTGGAAACTTGCGAACACACTTTACAGAGGCAAAATTTTAGCAGGTGTTGTTGGCCTCTGAGATTTGGAAGAGGAAGACGTCCAGGCACAGCAGGTGCAAAAGGTGTTATATTTTGCAGCTAGATGAAATTTTGGGTACAGAGCGGAAGTTCACAGGAACATTTTGTAGTTACCAGGCAAGCACAGAACATGTCTGATGTACCTGGAGCAGGAGGCAGAAAGTTGTAGAAACAGGCCTGGGGGTTTCAGGCATTAGATTTCCTTTTTACATGAAGGCATTCTTCAAAGACAGGAAGTATTAGGGTCAAGGCGGTGATTCCCTCATGGAAATTAATGACATCTTCAGGAAAAGAGTGAGTTCTTCCTCTCATGGGACTCGATTAGTCACAACTAGAGCCGGTTGCTAAAAAGCGAGTTTACCCCTTGTTTGTTGACTTGCTTGCAGTGCCGGCTTGCCCTTCCTCTCTTACAACTTGCACACAGTAGCACATGGCCATGGACAGTGATTTAAAGTTGAGTTTATGGATTCCAGAATTGTGAGCCAAATACTACTTTTATTTGTGAATTAAGGAAAGAGTAGCTGGAGACTGACTTATTTGCTTTTTGCAAGTCTGTTTTCTCACTCACGATGCTGATGGAGATGGGCTATTCATAGTTTCCAGGGGATTTTCAATAAATTGACTAAGAAAGCTCACTAGCACTGATACAGATTATTTAAGAATTAAAAATATTATTTTTTAATGATAATTAGTTTCCCTGAAAATGCTCAATTCATTAGGGAAATCATTTTCTAGTCACTTGCACTTCCACAAATATTTTTGTAAATATAGCTATCAATTATTCTATTTTGAGCACGTACTTTTAGTTCTTAAAATTTAATTTAAATTGAAATCTGATTTCTCAAGGACTTGGCTAAACAATGTGAGGAAAAATTATATATATGTATACGTGTTATGGTTTATGCATTGTGTCAACTTGAGAAGTCTAGATGCTTAACTAAGTAACTCAGCAGCTCTATATCCTGAGCTGTAGAGAACAAGCAGTTACCTTTCTTAGGATAGTGCTCACTGTGTCAATTTGAGAAGGTCAGAACTTTAAGTGATTCAGCAGGGGGCCAAGGCCCTTAGTTGGTAGCATCCTCAGCCTGTGCAAGAGGAGGGCAGGCAGATGGTATGAGTGCTACACCCACCCCAGGGGGAGTAGCCTGCATACAAAAAGGCAAGTGAGTAGGGACTGATTGCTGCTTCTTCGGAGCTCCAGTCTTCACCTTCAGCTTGGATGTCGTCTCCTGGCTTCTGGCACAGACTGTTCAGCTTCTGCCTGGGACTCTTCAGGCTTCGTCGTAGACCCTCAGCCTTCATCGTACACTTATCGGCCTTCTGATATGGACTTCAACGGGATACTGCAGTAAGCTCCAGCCCTCGGGCTGGACCCTTTAACCTCCAGCGCGCAGCCACCCTCTACATGCTCCCTTATTCAACTTTGTGGCTGACCATTGTAAGCCAATCTTGTAATTTCTTATACAGTTGTATATCTTGTGCTGTATCTGTTTCTCTAGTAAACCCTGACTGATACAATATGAAAAATTAAAAAGCTGGAATTTTACAGATTTCACACTTAAAATCCAAGAAGCAACAGGACATTGGGTATTCCCAGAAGGTTGACGGGAGTCAAAAACTTCAAGAGGTAGAAGGAACAATTTAAAGAACCCATAAAAGTGCTCAACCAAATAATTTTAGGTCAGTTGTAGTGCATACACACACACACACACACACACACACACACACACATCCTACTCTAGATGCTAATCAACGATTTTTATTTAGAGTTGAAGAAAGTGCACTAGACATTAGTAAAGGTAAAGTGTGAAATTATAATGATCTTCAATGCAAATAAAGGATTAGGTTGTGAAATGAATCTCATCTCCTTAATTATCCCAGTTATTCTTAAAGAAAAGAGAAACATGGTAAGCATATTTACTAAAAAAACTGTGCTTGCATTTCTGAAATAAAATTTAGTATTTATTGATAGCTCATTATATTGCAGTGAGTACAATTTTCTATTGATTCTATTGTTTCTATTTTTCTTATTTAATACTTATAAATCCCAACTATAATTCTCTGACATAAATTGTGGAGGGAGCATTTACTTTTGTAAAAATTTTTAAAATATACAAATGAAATATTTATGGTAAGTTTACAGGCTTGGGTTTTAAATAATGTGTATCTTAAAATATAAAACCACATTCGTGTGAGTTTTTGGTATGTTTTGATTAATTTTCTTTTTTACAGTTGATAATATCTTGCTTCTTTGATAATTATTACTCTTTTATGTAAATAACTTACCTTGCAGGTTTTATGGTATTAATTGATTAATATTTTATATTCCTGTACCATATTGTTGACCTTTGTTTGTGAATAATGTCAGATATCTTGGAAACAGTTTCACCATTTTGGATCTTATTTATTGCATATTAAACCAGACAAGAACAGTGATTATGGCAAGGTTTCTCAATTTCATCACTATTAATATTTTAATGAAAAATTATTTTATGTGAAGACTTCCCCTTTGTGTTGTACATGCTTATAAGAACGTTTCATCTGTACTTAGTAGTTACCAGTGACACTCTCTGATCAGTTGCAACTAAAATGTGCACAATTTTTGCCAGATTTGTGTTGTGTTATTGCTCTCTTCTCCCAGCACTAGTTGAAATCTCTGCTAAGGCTAGTTTTGCTCCAACACCGAGGTACTGCTCTACCTAGCACCTGTAGATGAGTTTCTCCAGTCTGGCTGGTAGAAACACTCATGAATTCCAAAGATATACAAGCACTGAATACTACTTCTTTCTATTCCTTTAGAAAGATAGTTTTACCTCACCTTGGAAAGTTTCCTTGCAAATCATTGCTGTCTAGACTTTGCGGAGCTCTAAACTGGAGCCTTCTGTGGATTTCTAGTGTTCTTTCTCTGATGTTCTGTTTGGTGAACCGTAATTGCATTGGATATTATGGTCCTTTGAAACTTAGTTCTATCCTCCTAACTATATTTTAGGAGACTCTTTCTTGGAATCTCTTATGTGACATAGTTTGGGAACTCTCTCAAAACACTAACGTGAGACAATTGTGGTATTAAATTCACTTTCTTCCTCTTTCTCTTTGTGATCACTGATTCATTTTTTCATGATCACTCTCCCAAGAACAGTTTTTCTACGTATTTTATATTTGGTTGGTTTTGGAAGGAAGATAAATAAGATCCATGTCATTTTGTATTGACTAGAAGTAAACAATATCTCCTAAAACATTTTTTTCCTGTGATGCTGGAGACTGAATCCAGACCCTTGTGCATCCAATGAAGACCCTTTCATTGGGCTACCCTCTCAGCCTCTAAGACATTTTCTTATCAAATGGATGTCTGTCTCTCCTAAGACATTTTACATTAATTATCCTGGATGAGGCACAGCACAAGTGTTTATAAAAGCTTCCAATTTATCCTAATGTACACATATAATTCAACATCTCAACTAGAGGATGATTTGGGGGGTATTGTAAAATAAGAAAGGTCTTCAGGTGTGATTATTCAACTAAGATTTGAATGAAAATAACTCAGTCATGAGTATTTTGGAGAAGATTATCTTGGGTCAAGGAATCTACCACAGGAGATGCTTAAGGCAAGGGTATATTTGACATGATATCTCAAATATGCAGTTAACAAGTCAGGGAAGTTTCAAGCCAACACTAAGAAACCTTTTGGACTTGTAAAACAAAATGTAAAATTAGTGATTACACAATTACTGAAAAGGAATGGGTCTTGCAAATATTTCTTTCTGGTTCTAGGATCATGCTTACTTCATTTGCAACTGACAGCGAGAATAACAATCATCAAGACAATGCATAGCTCTCTAGAGCAAAGCACTGTTGAATCTTCTATCCTTTTATTTCAACTCATCCTAAAAATCTTGGAGAAACATCATGAAATGCAGAAATTGTTGTTGATCTATGGTTTTATTGTCTACAGCCACAAAAGGAATTTATTCTTTCAGGATAAAGTCATTATTGACAACATCAACACATAATTGAATCTGAATAACAAAATGGACATTCAGTCAAGTGGCAATCACATAAGAACAGTAGTCTTTCCTCAAAATAGTTTGGTTCTTATTCTTGTGCCAAGAATCATAAATTAGTTACTCTGACTTTCAGAAGTTGTCCAAAACACATCTGTAGCTATGTTTCCTAGTGTTTATGGATTTAAAAAAAATAGCAACCACAAAATAACTTTAAACAATGAAATACAGACTATTGAAAAATAGTATCCAGGGAGATGTTGGAAACACAAAATTTAAAGTATTAAGAGAGAATGTCTGCTAGTGTGCACTTCAAGCCTGCCCTTCACAAGCCCTCAAATCAGTTTATATTGTTAAGAAAATGTATGTTATGATAAACACTGCTTCTTAATCACTGTTTTCCTTTGACTGATTGCAGGCTGTGCAAACTTGCTATGAATAGAGGTTTATGATACCCCACTTTATTCCCACAAGTGTTCCCCACTGGGCTAAGAGGAATATTTTAAACTCATTTTTAATTTCCACAAATGTTACAAAATCTTAAAACTTTAGGTAACCAGATATTTGGATTATTGTATTTAAAGAAATATCTTTACTGAGTCAGGTGAGGTGGTGCACTCCTGTAATCCCAGCACTGGGGAGGCTGAGGCAGGAGGATCACTGCAAGTTCAAGACCAGCCTGGGCTACAAAGTGAGCCCAAGGACAGCCTGAACTGCATAATGAGACCCTGTCTCAAAAAAAGACAAAAACAAAAAAAAAATCTTTACTCTTCATATATTTTAGACATATCCTTAAAAATAATAATTTTTAAATTTTATCATGGTAGGTTTTGGAGGCATAACTCAGTGGTAGCTCATATGTTCAGCATGTGGGAGGCCCTAGGTTCAATCCTCAGCACTAGAAAAGAAATATCTTGCTGACTGGGTGTTTTTAAATTTATCAGGTTTATGCTGAGAAAAATTTCACATGTCATAGGTTTTCATTTCTTTTACTAATGGCTGCATTTGTCTACTTAATGATGTGAAAGTAAATGTTCTTTTGAAATATATGATTGTTTTAAATAGATTAGTTTGACACTTTTTCCTCTAACTTTTTTAGCAGATGACCTATTTCATTGACAAATCCAAATCCAAATTATAAAATTCATCTGAAAGATCAGAAAATTCATGCTGCCTCCTCTCACCCTATCCATACTTATAAAATAAAAGAGGTCAACTACTTTCAACCTCCTCAATTTCCAATACTAAAACCTGTGCAAGTTGTGAAATATACACAAACTACTTGAAAGTGTCTTATATTTACTATACTAATCCTACCTCATGTAACCTCACCTTCTGTATGGTTCTAGTTGGTCATAGTTTGGGGAAAATTATAAGGTTTATTGAATAAACTATCTTCACTGGTGCTGCATTTGACACTGTAACTTACATCATTCCTGTCATCTATTCTAGATTTTCCTCAGACTCAACTACTACTTCTACTAATCTAGTTTATTCCTTAATAGAGTGACCCAGACTTTCAATACTGAATGATCTGCTGTTCATTAATTCCATGATGTTATTGCTTGGTCTTGTTTCTTCTGCTTGCTAGTTAAAACTGGAAATGAGAGAAAAAAAGTTGGCCAATTGGATCAACTGAATAACAAACACATTCTGTCCTGTTTCACTAGGTAAGAAAAGCCCTGCTTCTCATAATGGTTGCAGTAATGCAACCCCAAAATTATAGTAACCACTTTCTGTATTTCCCAATTTATCAAGACAGGGAGTCCAAAATGACCTTGTTAAACCTAAGAGTTTCAAGTTTAGTGGGTCTATTACTATTTCCTCAGTTGAAAGTATATCTCTCCTCAAAGATCTCTATACTTACTGAGCTTATACACAGATGAAATGAATTTTTCAGATGAAACATTTGAAGTGATGGTGAGTAAAACCACTATTGCTTTCTGTATCAAAGAATCCACTTTACCTTATGCCATGTCATCTTGAAGATGATGTAATTTATTATTAAAACAAAGGAGCAGATAGTCATATGTCTACTATTCACAACACTTTTGCCATAAAGTAAGCTATTGGATCTCAGTGTATACATTTCAAGAGTCTACCTCAGGGGACCAAGTAACAGGTAAATTTTTAGACGTTGGTGTTGAATGTAGGGAGGAATGATAAATCTATACTTGCAACATGTGTTAATCCTGATCAGGATATGCCTTTGCCCTTTCAGGAGGAATAAGAGTAATGGAAGCACCTGCCATCAGTTGTCTGAACTGGCTGTACTTTTTGAGGAGAAGTTCCCGTATCTGTGATTTACCATAGTTCTTGTTTCTAACTAGTATATTGCTATGGCAACAGAAGCACCAAAACAACACCTAGGATCTACAGGCAGATTTATTTTATGTTGATGGGCACTGATCGAGATCATTCCCTAAACATCAGGCCCTGATTCTTGGTAGTTTGGGGATTATATGGGGTAAGCAAACAGGAAGTACAGAAGCAGAATGTTTGGCTCTCTTTGATTGGTTCTTATAATATGCATTATGACCAGCTATGCATCCAAGTTGCCAGCAGTTTCTAGGAGACAGTAGTAACAGGAACTGTAACAGGAACTATTATCTGGGCAACAGAAGTATACTGACTGGACAGGGCCATTTTCTGCTACAGTGTAATCAGCATTGGTATTTTAAGCATATGTCACTATTCAGTTTTCTATTCCAGTGTCCCTTCAACCTCATTTACACTTCTGCTGTTAGAACTTCACCAGAAATTCTAACCATCTTGGTATTGTCCCACATATACTTCATGATGATTTCACTTCATTTTAACTTTATTCTGTAGCCCAGTTTAAGTAATTTTTACTGACCTACCTTCTGATTTTAAAGCCTTTCTTTTAACACATCCCTCCTGTTATTAAGGCCATCCATGAGATTCCTAACTTTAGATGTTTTCATTTTTCAGTTGTAGAATAACACAATCAATGCTATCCATCCCTGCCTTGGATTTTCAAAACATAAAGTCCTTTTCGTTATTTTATACTTGGGATACTTTTGGATATACTTTAAAAAACTTTTCTGTTTTTAACTCACATTTTTCTCCTTACTCAGTTCTTATATTATTTAGTATAAGCTGGACATTATACTTTAAGGGAAATATTTTTTATAAATATAATGTTATCCAGGAGGGGTAAATCCTTTTTCTTTAATTTTTTTATTATCACATGTTTGTAATACACAATGAATACATTTATCATGAAGATAGATATGCAAATCCCTCTTAATCCATTTTTAAAAGTTCCTCTTTATTATAGCACAATAATTTATTTTGGTGGTAAAAACTATGTAACATAGCATTTACCATCTTAAGTATATTTAAATTAATATTGTTAGATACATTCATATTGTTGCAAAACAGATTTCCAAATATTTTTGTATGGCAAAATTAAAAATCTCTACTATTAAACAATTCCTTCTCTATTTTTCCCTCAGAGTTTGGTAATGATTTTTCTATTATTGATTTTGATGAATTTCAATAATTAAGACAGCTCATATAGCTGAAATAATAGAGTGTTCGGCTTTTTTATTATTGGCTTTATTTCACTCAACAAGTTTCTCTACATTCAAACAGATTGCCGCATGTAACAGGATTTTCTTCCTTTTTAACACTATGTAATATTCCATTGTATGTGTGCACCAGTAATTTTTCAGTGGACATTTGAGTTCCTTCTACCTGCTGATTATTTTGATATCGTAATCTCTTTGATACTCTACTTGCAATTATTTAAGATATATACCAAAACATGAGATTGCTGGATGATCTATATACATTCATTTTGTTCTTTAAATTCAATTGAAGTGAACAAAAGTAATACAAATATAAGTTGGAATTTTTAGTAGTGATTTTAAAAATCTTGGTTGTTACAATCATTAATTTATATGTCAATGGAAATAAACCACATTATGTTGATATTCGGCCAAGTACCAGTATAGATATCATTGTAAAATATATTTAGGTGACATTAAAATTTAAATCAATGGACTTTGAAAAAAATATGTTGTCCTCTGATTGACCTTTTCTAATCAACTAGAGGCTTATAGAGAAACGGAATATAGAGTTCTACGAGAAAGACAGATATCTTTCTCTAATGGACCAATAACATGAATGGTATTTTCCCTAGTTTTTCAGTTTCCACTCTACCCTGCTGAATTCTCATTGTAAATTTAAACAATAGAATATTATTCAGCCAAATAAGAAAGAACTCATGTAATTTCTAGGAAAATAGATAAAACTGGAGATCATCACGTTAAATGAAATATGCCAAATACAGAAAGACAGTTTGTCATATGTTTTCTCTTTCATGTGGAATGTTAGAAACACGACACTGAGGAATGAAAACTTTCTAATATTCCTAGGAAATTTAGACAAAATATGAATAGTTCATATCCATAATACATCAACTTGTTGACATCAGAAACTGTATGGAGACTTGATCAAGTGGCAACTTTGATCTGTGTAAGTATGCTTTGGAGAAGGGACATTATACGGTACTGGGCTACTTTTTAGATTCCTTTCCCCTGTCTTCTGACTGTGATCCACCAGAATGATTGACAAGGATGCAACAGTGAATCAATATGGAAAGCATTTAATATTTGATCTTGATGTTTAAAGGAGGCAGAAGCCCTACCTGCCTTTGGTTGCTGCCTTAGACACCAAATTTTAGAAAATACAATTTGAACCTTTGATTACTTTGCAACTAATTTCTAAAATAAAAGAGACACACATGTTATATATTTATTTTCTGTCAGGAAAAAATGAAATACAGAAATTACAGAAAATGTAAAAATAAAAATTCCATGTAATCACTTCCCAATATACACACTATGTTTCTTTCTTCACTGGGGAGAAAAAGTTTTGTCTGCTTACTTCTAATGCAGAATATTGCATTATTGAAAGAGAGAGTGAGGGAGAGAAAGAGAGAGAAATAACATTTATATATGAATATTATCAACAAAGCAATGTTTTTATGATCCTTCAAAAATTTAATCATGCACAGGGTCAAAGCTGATTAAAATATTTTTGAAGAGTCCATATTTGTTATCAATAATAGATATAAGAAAGTCCTGCTGTTTCATTCAGCTTGAGAATTTAATTCAGTATATTATATAGTAAAGGTTATATGGAACAAATCTGAAAACCCCTAGGTTCTACAAATTTTTTCAAGTCTTAGGAGATGGTAAAAACTGTAGTTCCAAGCACTTTAGTTTGGTACTATCCGAAATAAGGAGAGAATTAATCATTCTGGTAGTTTTAAACCTATTTGCCCACAAGAATGGGTGACAGTGGTTTCAAAATTTAAGGTAATATAATATGAAGGATTAATAATGGAATGATTTTTTTCAATGTGATGATCAAACATGGACACATAGTCTTGGGCAATATGAAGTTTTTTCTAAGATGGCAAGTTTCACTGTCTCTTCAATATCTCATGTCCTACTTCTGGCCATGTGCTACTCTGTTTCATATCTCTGATATGAAAATTTCAACCTTTATCTTCACCTCTCTGCTTCCAATT
>RJWT010011755.1:0-23014 GCA_004365215.1 Cuniculus paca
CGTGTAGGAGCCAGAGATCTGCAAGGAGAGGAAGGGGAGTCAGAGGGGAGTGAGTATAGGGCCCTTGGCTCAGGACTGTAGCTGGTGGAAGGAGCAATACAGGCACCCGGGTCATGTGAGGATGGAGTGACCCCAATCTGAAATTGAGGGAAGTTTCCCAAAACTGCAGATTGATTAGGAGCCAGATCACAGGGTGAAGGGCAGAAAGCGAGAGGGTGAAAACAGTTGCACTCCTAGGAACACACAAAGGAAACCTGGCCTGTATACACACAGATACCGGCACGCCTGCATTTTTCTTTACTAATTTAAGTGCGGTTAAGGAACAAAACTTGGAAATTCAAATACCCATGTTAACGATCTAGTACTAACTGAAAACAGAGCGACTCGAGAAACATGACCACGTCTCCTAGGGCTCTCAACTCTCTCTCCCAAGCAGTCACCTAGAAGCCAATCAGTGCCCGCGAGCGACAGACGCGGGCAGTTCCTTGGAAACTCACCTCCTGCAGCATGTGAGCCGGCATCTTGGCTCTCAGAGGCGGAGACTCAGTTCCCTGGATTGAGACCGCTGAGCGGATTCAGACCACAGGCACAGAGGCTGGGCCGACTCAGTGCGCGAGGACCCCGCGCGCTGCGCTCTGCGCCCTTCCTGCGCCTTCCACACGCCACGGAAGTCCGGGCCGAAACTGCAGTCAGTGGATGTCCCGCGTCTGGGTTTTTAAGGCTCCAGCTAGCAGGGACGCGAGTGTAACCTGTATTTTCCTAGGTGCGTTCGGTTAAGAAGGCAGCAGCGCGTGGAAACGAGTACGGGAAAGAGGAGATCTAACGCTTTTTAATACAGTACTCCAGGGCTGGGATACTGTAGTCTCCCACACCGCGCTCACCCACCCATAACCCCGAGGGAAATGCTAATTAGGCTTCCTCAATTCTGGTTCGTCATTGGCCAGAGGGAATTTGGTGCCACCTCGTACTGCTGCTGCCATTGGCTCCGTGCAATCTGCTGTTTCCACAGCAGCCAGGTCCTCACTCCCCCTCCCCTCTTTTTCTGCCTCTGACTTCTGACTGTCCAGCCTCTGGGCCTAGGGCGTGTCTCAAGGGAACTGTCTGGGGCACTCCTTGGGAGAACGGACCCAGTCCAGCACGAAAGTTTAGGTCCCAGCTCAGGCCTCTGACACACAGGAAAGATGCACGAGAAACAGTGGAAAACCACCAAAGTACCAAATACCGACAATTCCATTCTTTCTTCCCATTCTCCGTAATCGTGTGGGAAGGGAAACTTGACTTGCACTACCAACAGGAGAACAGAAAGCGCTGGGACACCCCGGCTCCCTCATTAGCAAACTAGGGACTGGCCCTGGGCAGACAATAGTTTAGGCCCACCTAACTGCTCCTGGTTGCTAACCCTAGTCCACTGGGGGTTCAGTTCCAATAACTACACTTGCACGGATCTGTCGGACTACACATGAGCACCACGCTCAGTCACTGGACAAGCTCTTCAGGGAACCACCAGCTCTGGGCACCAGTGGACAATTCTATCTCCATGCCCAAGACTCCAACACGTTTTAGAGATTCTTCTGATCTTAAGATTAGAATTTTGGAGTGTTCTACAAGGAAAGAGCAGAAAGCACAGACTGGGGTTTTTACCTACCTCCAAGTCACAAGACTTGTGTGTGAAATGAGAACAGAGAGCATAGCAAGGTGTGGTGGTTCCTGCCTATAATCTTGGCACTCTGGGAAACTGAGACAGGTCTGCAAGTTTGAGCCCAGCCTGGACAATTTAAAGACTTAGCAAGGCCCTGTCTCAAAATAAAATAATAATATTAGTTTTTTAAAAGGTTTGGAGATGTAGCTCGGTGTAAAGGCCCTAGGTTCAATTTCCAGTACAAAAAGAAGGAGGTTTGGGGAAATAGTGAGCAGGTATTAAATGATCCCTGCAAGCCAATTTACAAGTCATTTTCTGAAAGCTTCACTGTGACCCTGCGAGATGGGTACTCCATGATTACATTTTCAAAAGGAGAAAAATGGGATACAAAGAAATAAATAACTTGCTTATGGTTGAGGCAGCCAGAAACAGTGGAGCCAGTACATGAACACAGAAATGTGATGTTGGTACCCAAATTGTCTTTTTGGTTTTTTCTTTTTTGCAACCCCAAGGAATTGAACTCACGACCTTGCATTTGCCAGGCAGGCACTTAGACCGCTGAGCTAGATCCCCAGCCCTGGTGTTTTTGAGACAGGGTCTCACTGTGCCGTTCAGGCTGGCCTTGAGCTCACTTTGTAGCCCAGGCTGGTCTCGAACTCACAACGATCCGCCTGTCTCAGCCTCCCGAGTGCTGGGATTACAGGCATGAGCCACCACGCCCAGCTTTGGTACCCAAATTGTTAACTGTAGCTCAGAACCTGATTTCTCAGGGACCCTGAGATGCTGCGACCTCACAAACATGTCCCTCATGGTAGCATCTTTTCTGGTCTTTAGGCAGCCCTAACAGGAGAGCTTGAAGCTAAGCACACTGTACATTCTCACAGTCTGTTTCTATAAGCAGATCTTCTAGCAAAAGGAGAAGACAAATTCTGTGCAATGACTGGCTTCCCAGAAACAGAAGCACCCTAGATTGCCTAGATAAGGACAGAAGTCTGCCCTCTGGTGTCAGGGGCAGGCCAGCTCCCTGGCCAATGACTAGGCACATCCATTCCAGACCTGGCTCCCTGACCAGTAGGAAGGTGCTGAATGAGGCTAGGTGTTCTCAGAAATGGGTAACTCGCCTGGTGACTGCTCAGAAATGCAGGATATAGGATAGAAATCTACATATCCTGTTCTTCTTTGAGTTCTCTCTGCAATATCTGATCTGCTTCATTCCTTTACTGACTGCAGGTTTATTCTTCATCCTAGAACAGTCACTGCAAAACTTTTAGAGACAGAATACCAGAACTGTAACCCAAAACTCACTCAAAGTGCCAACACTGCAATTAAACCTGAATATTGAGGTTTTAATTTAGAAAAAGCAACTGTTGTCTAATGCCTGGCTTCTTGGGCAGCTTGGTTCACATGCAGACTGAGAGAGCATTACATGCCCACTGCAGCACATGTGCCATAGGTTTACCACCACTAGCCTACTCCATTCAGGCTGCTTAAACAAACTACTGTAGACTGGGAGGATTTTATAATAGAAATTAATTTCTCACAGTGCTGTGTCCCATGCAGCTTCTTGAAATTCCCAGGGTGAGAATGGTAAGAGGATGGAAAAAAGGACAAGAGTCAAAATACAGAAAACTGAGGCCAGATGGAGCCCTCTCTCCTGATGGGGGAAGAAGTAAGGGGGAAAAAAAGGAGGAAGAGGAAGAGAAAGAGGAAGAAGAGAAGGAGAAGGACGAAGAGGAGGAGGAGGAGGAAGAGGACGAGGAGGAGGAGGAGGTCCTCAACCAATGCAGTGCATTTATTTATACATTCAGGAGGTTGAATGTCACGTGAAGCGCCTCAGCCTAATAGTTTATTCATGTGGCTTGCCTCAGGCACCCAGTGTTCTTGAGACTAGAGCAGTTCATTCATGTGACTTGCCTCAGGCACTCTGTGTTCTTAAGGCTAGCCTTGCTCCAGCTCTGCATATTTGATCCCCAGCTTCATCCACTCCCCACATCTCCCCCTTTCCTGTTTTGTAGTTACTAGCAATGGGTGATCAGTTGGAGTTAGGAGAGCTGTGTTCGGAGGACTCTATAGAAGATCTTTTTATTTTTGAACTCTTTTCATTCTAGATGAACTTGCTCAGTTTAGGCTAAAGATTCCCAGTCCAAAGATTTTAAGTTCTCACATATAACAATTTGATCCTATACAGAGCATTATCCCAGAACAGTGATCAATTACTGGTGTAGTTGGCAATTGTTTTATATCTCTTGTGGTTATACTTTTCTGCTGGGTGTTCAAGACCAAATTAAGGTGAGACTGGTATTAACAATTTTTGTTACTTATCAAGGTCAGTTAAATCTCCTCAGGATTTACTTTGGAACCATGTATCAAGACCTTGAGAGCTTTTTGAAGGTTCTAGCAGGGTAACACTGCTACTCATACACCCTTGACCGAGGAATGGTCCTCCTCTATCAGGGGTGGTCATCCTCTTTGACCAAGCATGCAGCTTTGGGAGGGACACCTGTGGATCACTGAGGGAGGAAGGGGGGAGGGGACACCCGCCTAGCCAGTCAGGTCAGCCATATCAACTCTGGCAATCAATGGGGTGAGAGATGTCACAACCATATCTTCTTCATATCCTATGTATAGTTCTTCAGTCAGGGTCAGCCCTCTGGATGAGTCACAGGCATTGCTTGACCAAGTTGCTTTCTGTGAAAGCTTGGGAGACTCTTTTCCCCAGTGACTCTCCTTAGGCACACTATACCTCATAGCTCTGTATCCTCTGTGGTCCTACAATCTCCTTGATGCGGAGTTTGTATAACTCCTGGTCAGAGTTGCAGGATGTTGCTATAAAGATTCCCTTGTGTCCTGGGCCTTCATTGACCTCTGAGGGCTGGAGCCAAAATTCGGCTGTCCTCTTAGCCCATTTATCTTTTAGTTTTTTGTCTCCATACCTCAACTGTTGGACATTCAGAAGAGAAGGTCAGTGACATAACATTTTGTGATGGGAGCAGTATGTTTAATATTACTAGTTTATCTGAACATCAAGCACTCTGGAACATAAAATAGAACTATTATTTTCTAACCAGGGATGTTCTAATAGTTGAATCCCTGTAGAATGCTAACAGCTAACAGGTCTCTGATTTTACACAGAAAATTTAAAATCAAAACCATACATAATATTGTAGCATGACAATCATAATGACATTTTTGTGACATACTTAAATTTCCATTTTGACATAATATAGCTCATTTAATCAGCCCTCTGTATCTAATACATAAGAAGCTTTTACCTAACTCATTGACCTTTAATGGGATGTCATTGGAGAAATTTTGTGACATTGTCTGGACTGTGTAATGTCTGGGCATCTCTAAGTATAGTGATGCATACATAGCATATACATCACATAAGTTTTTATCAAAAGCAGATAAGAAAAGTCCATCACCATAAACAATGCCTGCTTTACATTTTGGAAGACCTATACATCTGAAGGAATAAATATATTTAATACAGCATAAGATTAATAACAATCAATTTTTATAGCCATATGAAAACTGTTGTATTTTAATTTAGTTTTGTACCAAAGCATCTATCAATTAGAAAACCTTGTCTCATTTTTAGAAAATGTAATCTTTTGGTTATGACCAATGTAAACATGTCACAATAATATATTTTTAATAACATTTATTGGGGTGCCTCCCACAAGGCCATGGAGATTATTGGGGCTTCCTTTTGGTGAACAAAGGCTGGAATAATTTTTCTCAGGCAGCTGTTCCTTTATTCACCAAAGAGAGCCTTTAGCAGTGATTTCCCAAGCTTAAACAGCCCCTATTTAGTTACCTTAACAAATTTCTGATAAACTATGAGGAAATCAATTTTGATATCATTTTGACCAACTGGAAACCCAGGTGGAAGCATACCTTTTAAATCTATAAACCAAATTAAATTATGAACAAATGGTCCAAAAATGCAAAAAGAAAAGGAAAAGAGAAAAAAAAATTGTAGAGCTCTGTTACAGTTGATACATTGTGTCAACTTGAAAAGTTTAAAAGTTTAACTAAGGGACTGAGCAGGGAGCCAGGATCCTTACTTTGTAAACATTCTCAGCCTGTGCAAGAGGAAGGCACTGATGTGGTGTGAGTGCTACACTGCCCTAGGGGTAGGTAGCCTGCTTACAATATAATGGAGAAGAGGCTTGTTCTCTCCTCCCTTTCGTTCTGGCTGCTGCATTGAAGTGTTGCCCCTGTGCCATGCCAACCTGCCTTGGAGCCAGCTGATTATGGACTGAAACCTCCACAAACAGTGAGCTAAAAAAAACCTTTCCTTCCTTCATTTTGGGTGTTGTGTATTTTGTCTCAGCAATGAGAGAAAAGTAACCAAGACAAGCTCAAATAAAAACAGCTGTTCACATAGAGAACAAACAGAGAACATTCACAGACAATGGGCTTACAATATCAGACTGTACTCAAATATATGTTTGGCCAAATTGAATTACAGTAACTCTTTTGCAATTTTAGAAGATTTTAATTATAAATAGACTAGTCAGAATTATTTGTAAGTCAATTAACAGAGCTCTCTTATCAGAAGAATTTGGATGGAATAAAACCTTTTACCTAGAAATAATACATATTTTTTTCTATTTTATCTTGTTTTAAGAATACTGGCAACTTTTGTGTTCTTCTTTCACGTATCTTTCAGCTCAGTTATCTCCATGCATACTATCACCTCCTCAGATCTTTGATTCCCATTTTTGGTTACCGTCTCTTGGTCATCCTGGGTGAATCTCTTTAACTGGCCCCAGGTCAGGTTTAGCCCCATCCCTGTCTATTGATTTTGGTGCACAGTCTGAGGCATCACTGCCACAGGACTGAGCATCAGCTTCTCGAGAGGTGGAACCAACTCTTTCTTTGTGTCTGTGTCCATAATACAGCTGGACAGCATGCTCTGGCACCCAGATAGGCCATTTAGTATTCTCTGGAAAGACACAAGCATAGCCTCAACCCCATTGAGTATTTGACTGGTTCCATTCCACTGTCTAGTATGAAAATTTTTCCAAAGGACACTTTCTGGCTTATTTTCCTTTACCTGATTGAATTGCCTTTCTGCTGCTGTATTCCAATCCTTAGTAGGATTTAAATAGTTAATAGTATATATTACCAAGTGAAATCTATTATGAGATGTGATTTTTTTTGTAGAGAAAGTGTGTTTTTGTATTTGAATTTTGGGTGTGAGGTGAGCATGTTTAATAATTTCTTGACTTTGAGAGTTATAAGGAATTCCTATGGTGAGGGAAATGTGAAAAGTTTTACAAAATATGTGGAAGGCAGCACTCATATAAGCCAGCCATTGTCTGTTTTAAATGCCCTCAGGCAGTCAAGGGTGCTAAAGGCATCCAAGCAATGAGCAATGATATGTTTAGCTTCTTCACTCCTGTGGGCAGAAGCAAAAATAAATCGTGAGAAAGTATCAAATGAAATGTGGACCCAGCATAGAATGTGAGTGACATCCATTTGCCAGAGATGATTTGGGTGAAACCCTGGGGATTAACCCCCATGGGGAGTGAGGGAAGATGTATGACACATAAGGAACATTGTTTAATAATTTGTTGAGTCTGTTTCTGAGTTAAAAGGAACTGTTTGCACAATGCAGAAACATTTCAATGAAAAGTGGCATGGGAGGCAGAAGCATGTTGAGTGGTATCTGAGGGAGCAACTGTGACAGTAACCAGCAATCTATCTCTAGTAGCACTTTCCTTAGTGAGAGGCCCTGGCAATTGGGAATGAGAATATAAATGACCGACAAAACACAGGACATGGCATGACCAAATTGCAAATTGGAGAGTGCAAAGCAAATGAAAAATATCCTCCTGGCCAGTGTGTATAATGGCAGTTTCAATGTAGTGCACCACACTGCAAACATGAGTGCTGTCTGAAAATAGGTTAATTGGAGTGGATGAATGATCTTGTACGAGCCATGTAACAGCCTGCAATTTAGTCTTTCATGCAGAAAAAAAACATATCCTGTATTTGGGCACCTGGGGTTCCCACTTGCTGCTTCTGCCTACCACTGGGGCTCCCATTTTGCCACATGGGGACTGAACACCAGCTCCTCTGGCCATGGTGGCAGCTCACTGACCTGAGGAGACGATTGCTGTCCCTTGACCTCACTGTCTGGCACTGATGCTTCTGGTTCAGTGGTGACCTGGAGGGGGTCAGTGCCCACCTTGCTGCCAGGGATGGGCTCCATTTCCTGGTCTGCTTTACCAGTGCCCTCCTCCCCAGGGGATGTCGCAGTCACCACCTCTGCAGCCACAGCTGCCATTTTAACAGAAAACTGAGGCCTGGTAGAGCCCTCTCTCCTGATGGGAGAAGAAGTAAGGAAGTGGGGAGGAAGAGGAGGAGGAGGAGGAAGAGAGAGGCCCCAATGGCTGCAGTGCATTTATTTATACACTCAGGAGGTTGAATGTTACTTGAAAACTCTCCACCTAATAGTTTATCCACATGGCTCACTTCAGTCACCCAGTGTTCTTGAGACTAGAGCAGTTTATTCATGTGACTTGCCTCAGGCTAGCCTTGCTCCAGCCCCACACATGTGATTGATCTCCAGCTTTAGCCACTCCCCGTATCACAGTTCTCTGTGGAGGCTGAAGTCCTCATCAAAACAACAGCAAAGGACCAACTTCCTGAGTTATAGTAGCCATTTTTCTCTGCCTTTACATGGGGAACAGACAAGGTTTGTCTTTGAGGTCTCTTTTATAATGGCACTAATGTCATGAACTACTCACTTCGATCCCCCTCTCCAAATATTATCACATTAAAGGTTAAGTTTTTCACATATGGATTTGGGCATAGGGTTATAGATTTTAGTGTAATGCATTCTTCCAGGGATTAAGGGTTACTGTGGAGGATTTAAGGTTTAATTGTGGATTTGAGACTTAATTAAAGATGAATTTATCTTTGCGACCAACTTTTATTCTCTTTAACTACCTAAAAACATTTCAGCTTTGTTCCTTCCAAATCCTTGGAACCTGTCCTCACACTTACCTAGCCTTGCTACATGGCACTTCTGCTATTACTACTTAGGACTGTTGATATTGCTTAGGCCAGCTCCTGTCTCACTCATTTTCTGTCACAGAAAAAAAGGGAAGCTTTGCTAAGACAAGAATGTAGGACAGAAGTCTTGTATTTCTCTCCAAAGACAGTCTGTTGTCATGTGCAGGAAGCCCTGGGAGGTCAGGAAAATTTTGGATTAAAGATGGTGAGTTTCAGGGAAAAAAAAATTTAAGGCCCATCTTACTATTGCTAACCAAGATAGATTATCCCATGTATATAACATAACTATGTGTTGCCTACTACTTTGAAAAGTCAAGAGGTCATGACTACATGCAAAATAAAGGTAAATGGCAGAAATAATAATATGGAAAAGGCATGAGGCTTGGTATCAGGAAGTATGAGGTCAGTGACAAACTAGAATGTAAAAGTAACTATTCAATCAATATTTGTTTACAATAGAAGGTATAGTGACTCAGCTGGTAGATATAGCATAGATTAGTATAGAAGGAAAAGATACAAAGTATGCTTAGAAAATGGAGATTGGAGCCACAAGCATTACTTTATGCAAAGGGACACAAATACCATGGCAGCTTCTAAATTTCATTTTGATTCTTCAGTTCCAGAGAGGAAAACAAAGTCAGTTCCACTTTGCCATCTTAAGTAATAAGATGACAACAGCAAGAAGTTTCTATTGCTCTTGTGATAAAGTCTAATACTCCTGACCTTTACCTTGTAGAACCCCTGGAACGTACCTCCTCTCTGCTCAAGTCTTTCTCTCATCTCTGACACCCTTCCTCCTTGTTCTCTCTACTCCCATGATACTTCACTATTGGAGCATGAGAATATCCTTTCCTCTGTGTAGAATAGTCCACTGCTCCCTTGCCTTTTCCCACTAGCCTTTTTCTTAGCTAATTTCTGTCTTCTTCAATTTTCCAGAAATTTTATCAGGATAGCTCCCCATCATACCTTTTCTAAGCCCCCTATGCTTGTTTTTGTGACCTTCATCATATTTATACTGAGATGCTACCCAGGACAGGGCCATGTCTGTCTTGTCTACTGCCATCTCCCTATCAGTACATGAACCTAGGGGAGGGAGATCAGTAGGTATTTGTTCATTGAACTTTTTACGTAAATCTTAACTAGGAAATGTTTAAAGGACTCTCTCTTTAAGGACTGGTGTCTTCCAGGCAATAGAGGTGCATTGTAATACTTACTGGAAGCAGTGTTGTATTTTGCTTGCCTGTTTGCTTTCCCAAATGGGTGACAAGACACAGAAATTTGAGAGTATGCAGAATAAGAGAGTGGAGATAGGACGAATAACACCAGTAGAAACTTGGAACACTACAGTAACTACAAAGCACACCATACAAGCTACATTTACATATTTCTCAACCAAAGGCAGGGAGTTACTCAGTCGAAGGTAACTGGGACAAGATGGCCACAGACAGTACTACAAATGTTTCATCATAGTCAGCAAATCATTTTCCATGTGACCTACAGAAATTCCTTTCTCACATCTTCCATGTTAAATAAATATCAAGTGTGAACCTTATCAATGAGGAAAAAGAAAAAATTAAAATCTCTGTTAGTTTGTCAAAAAGAACAGTTTGTGTTTTCATTGTTTGATTGATCATTTTTTTCATGCCTAAATCTTGTAATCTGAACAAGTACTTTGAAAATAACAATATGCAATACATTAACTAGTGTTAATTTCCTATTATTTTGTTTTGAAATTCTGTATCATCATTTTTATTCTTTTTGTTTTGTTTTTAAAATTTAAAAAAGTTAGTATAAGTGGTTATTCTCTATCATTCTCAGAAGAAAAAAGTTAAGGTTTTTCATTTGTTTGTTTGTATGGTTTGGTGGTACCGGAGACTGAACCCAAAAACTTGTGCTTGCTAAGTGCTGTACGAAAGAAGTATTTTCTAACGTGGAATTAACATTACTTCAGACTATCCCCATATTCTCTATAATGAAAGTAAATCAGTTACTCTTTCTCTTCCTCTTCTCTACCTTTATCATTTTCCCTCTGCTTCCTCTCTCCCATTCCTCCCCTGGTCTCTTGAATAAGCAAGGTATGTGTCTTCATTCAGTGGGTAGATGACTGGGAGAAGCGATACCCAGCATGGGGTGCTGCCATCTAAGCAAGTGAGGAGGCTTCACACAGTGGCTGCCTAGCACTGATGCTGCAGGCTGAGTGCAGGGAAGGGGAGCACCCATATAGAGAGAGAAAACTGATGTGTGGGTTGAACCCCAACTGCAGTGAGGATAGTCTCTATTAGGGAAAGAGCAAAATATTTTCATGTCTCAAAGAATCTTCCCTCTACAAGGGGTGAGAGGCCAGGGCTAGTAGCCTATTCTGCTCATACCATCATTGTCTGCTGCGAAATTCTGAACAGTCTGAGAATTTGAAATCCTTAACCTTTAAGGTTAGGAAGGCATATATACTAAGGTAAGAGGAAACAATATAACTTTACCTATTTTTTGCTTTGTTTTGTTGGTTTTGTTTCGTTTGGGTTTTGTATTTATTTTGTCATTGCTGTTGTTTGTTTGTTTTGAAGCAAGGTCTCTCTACATAGTTTAGGTCATCCTTGAACCTGATGAAATCTAGGCTGGCCTCAAAGTTTCATGATCTTTCTGCCTCACCTTCCGAGTGCTGGGACTATAGGAATGCACCATCACACACAGTGGATATAACATTATCTTAGCTTACACTTTGTTAGCTTGCTTTATAAAATCACGCATGTCATTCTTTGGTTCTCTGGCAGAGACCCAGGAAATGGAAAGGTAGAGCAAATCAAAAGCCCCTTGATAACTTTGTTTTCTACCTTATTCTTCTAAAGAAAGAAATTAGGAAAGTGGAAATCAAAAAGCCCTGTGGGCCTATCTGTGCCTTTTGTTACAATAACATAAATTGCTGGTAAACATTTCATAAGCCAAGTTGGCACAGGAATAATTCAATTACAGGAATAGCCAGTATGTGCCAAAAAGTCACTGTAGAGTCAATTTTTTTTTTTTTTTGGCACCGGGGATTGAACCCACGGCCTTGTGCTTGCCAGGCAGGTGCTTAGGCCGTTGAGCTAGATCTCTGGCCCTTTTCTTGTTTTCTAATTCTTCTCTCCTTCTTTCCTGCTAAGGTACTTAAACACTTGTTCTCAGAAAAAGAAAGAGGATTCAGCATAGCTGACTAGAGGAAGCATCACATTGGAGAAGCTCAGGAAAGATCCACTGAGAAGGAAGAACTTCTACCACTGCTTACTGGAAGCTTGGAAGCCCTGCGCATACCCTTAGTAGATCAACAGGGTCTTCAGACTCCAGTAGGTGGGAAAATACAACCAAAGAAAGTTAATGAGTATTTCTTTGGTCCTTGAAAGCAAAAACAAGCTTGTTAAAGGAGGGAGGCAGAGTAATTTATGCCGCTGGAATCCTGGACTTTTGCCTGTCATTCATTCACTAAAAGGATCCCAACCCATGCTCTTCAGCACGTACAAAGAAAAACAAAATAAAGAATTTTTGCCAATAATATTTCTGGAGTCTTGAGAGAAAAAAATGGAAGTGGAAGATGAGGAGAAAATAACCAGTCAAAAAAATTTTAAATCTCAGAATTGAAAAGCATACTTTTCTAGAAACTGTCCAAAGAGTATCCTTGATAATGCACGAGAATGAATCGATCACAAGACACACCATCATGGAATTTGGGAAAACTGGAGATAGAAATACCTTGAAAATGCTCCTTCACAGAAGACTTATACAGAATGTGGTTCTCCAAAACAATGCAGGAAACCAAGAAAAAGAGACACAAAGGATCCAGGAACAGAGGATCCAACACAGAACAGAAGAAGAGGAAATAGCTAGAATAGTGCTGCAGAGAATTCCCAAAAGAAGAACTTTGCAAATAGGTCAGAAAGCATGCAATCCAGAGTCAAGCATTTGAGACAGCTCCAGCAGTGATCACTTCAGGACAGCATGCAGCCTTCACTGTGGGTGAAGGGGTACTTTTACCTCAGGTTATTACTATTTATGTATCAGAATATTACTACTTATGTACAAATTCTAGAATATTTTCTATTTTATTTACTGGCTAGTCTACTGGCTCTAATTTTAAAATTAGTCCATGACATAAATGAGTGAATTTTTAGAGGACAAATTAGAATGACCCTGGTTGACCAGGTGTGCTCATCTGTTTATCACTCAGTACTCACTTAGAATGAGTGTCTCATTTTAAATTAGTTCAAAACAAATATTTTGCTTTCTCCTATGTTCTTAGTTTAACAACCCTCTTGTTTCTAAGACAGGCCATAGAAGGCATACTCACCCTATTTTCAATTAAACAAAAATAGAAGGGATAATTAAAATCCTGGAAGAAAGGATTGGATTTTAAAAAGTCCTCAATGAGTTCCATAGCTAAAACTAACACATAAGGATACTCAAAGTGCCACGTACGTGTCCAAAATATTCATTTCACAAACATAGAATGGGAAAATCTTAGCTTGATAGTTCATGTGAAGAAAGTATGAGTCTTGCATATATATCAGTCAGTTCACAAATATTTGATGAGGATTTGCTATGCTTCCAGTAAGAGAAAGCTGCTCTTGCAGGTAGAGTACAAAAGGAAGAATACAAAAATGTTACAAGAGGTAAGCAGACAAAATTCGCAAAAGTGATGAAGGGAATAATAGTAACTACATTTAAATAGTGCTTTAATTATCCTGTCCAATTATTCATATCACCTCTTTGACTTCATGGGTAACCTAGAAGATGGTAAGTCAAATAAAATAATTTTAAAGATGGGAAAATGTAGGTTAGAAAATGTAAATCTCAGTTGAGTGAGGCAAAGCACAAACAGAATAATAAAGGGTGGATAGAAGAAGGGAAGGAAATGTATCTCTTGCAGTAGGAAAGTAGTCCAAGGGAAAAAAGTGTGAGGGGTAAGGAGGGGCAGGAGAAATAAGTAGAATAAAGATATGCCATGTATAGGAATCTAATATCTTCAATTAATGTAAACATTATATGCCATAGCATGAGTGTTTTGGTTACTTTTCCTTCGTTGCTGAGACAAACACCTGACACCAAAGTGAAGCAAGGAAAGGTTTATTTAGCTCACAGTTTCTGGAGATTGCAGTCCATAATCAGCTGTGTCCAAGGCAAGGTGGCACGGCACAGGGACAGTACTTCAAGGCAGCAGCCAGAGCAAAAAAACCAAACCAGCCTCTTCTCTATCCTTAAATTGTACACAGGCCACCCCCCCTTCCCAGGGTGGGTGTAGCACTCACAAAACATCCCTGCCCTCCTTTGCACAGGATGAGGATATTTACAAAGTAAGAACCCTGGCTCCCTGCTGAGTCTCTCAGTTAAACTTCTAAACTTCTCAAGTTGACACAACGTATTAACCATAAGAATGAGCTTAGATTAACAATATCAACAAGAATAAAAAATGGAATAGGAGAATTGGAGGAAGAAGGAGGGAGTGGAGGGGAAGGAATTTTTTTTAAAAAAGGAACAAGCCATCATATATACACATAACCATTCCCCAAGATGATTGTAAATTGCATGAATTGCAAACATGTACTAATAAAATAAAGAAAAAAGAAAATGTAAATCACTGGTTCTCAAACACTTAGCTCTCAGAACCCCTTTATACCTTAAAATCATTGAGGTACCTTATACCATATAAAAACAAAATCAAAATGGACCAAAACTTAAAAGACAAGAGCTATAATTACACTTAAAACTAAGTGTAGATCTTTATGACCTCATGTCAGATAAGTTTGTTAGATATGATACCAAAATCGCAAGCAAGAAAAGAAAAACTGGACAATTTGGCATCATCAAATTAAAAATTATTTGTAGTTCAGAAAATACTATCAAGAAAGTGAAAAATTATTTCACAGAATTGAAAAAATATTTGCAAAATTTGTATCTGAAAAGGAGTTTATATTTGTAATATACAAAGAATCCTAAAAGTGAGGAATAAAAACTGCTTAGCCCAATTTTTAAATCAGTAAAGAACTTCCTTTTTTTTTCTTGTAGTACTAGAGATGGAACGCAAGGGTTTCACAAATGCTAAGCATGTGCTCTACCTCTGAGCTACATCCCCAGTCCTGGGAAAATGATTTGAATACACATTTCTTCAAAGAAGATATGCAAATGACCAAGAAGCACATGCAAAAATGTTGAATGTCATTAGTTAGTATGAAAACGCCAAACGAATACCATAAGGAAACACCACTTTACATTCACTAGGATTGTTATAATGAAAAAGTCAGCTAAAAACAGAGAAATTGGAATGTTAAATGGTGGAACTGTTACGGAAAACTGTAAGCAATCATCAAAGTTTAAGCATTACAGTTACTATATGATCCAGTAATTCTCATAACTTTGAGGGAACTAAAAGCATGTTGGCACCCAAAAAATATGAATTTTCATAGCAGTATTTACAATTGCCCCAAAGTGGAAATAACTTAAATGTCCATCTGATAAAGTGATAAATAAAATATGATAAGTATATATGATGTAACATCTTTTCAGGATTAACAAACAATGGCTGGGCACGATGGCTCAAGTCTGTAATCCCAGATACTAGGGAAGTTTAGGCAAGGAGGATCATGAGTCAAAAACGCCCGGGGCACTTAGCAAGATGCTGCTTCAAAATAAAATTTTTAAATGGGCTGGGGGTGTAGTTCAGTGCTGGAGGTCTTGCCTTAACATGCATAAGGCCTTTGGTTCAATCCCCAGTTCTGCAAAAAAGTGGGGTGGAGGGCAGACAGGGGAACAAAGTACTGAAGTATGCTATGTGGAACTTTGAACACATTATGCTAAGTGAAAGTAGTTAGATACAAAGGACCACGTAACATGATTCTATATGTTCCAGAGCAGGCAAATGTATAAACTAGAATAGTGGTTACATATGGCATATGTTTTTTGGCATGAAAAACAGCTAATCTCATTTAGAAATGTAGTTAGAAAAGGGAATAGTACTTTAATTGCCTTTTATAGGATAAATATGCAAGTTTTCTTTTATATAGTACACTAAAACTCAACAAATGATAGTTTCTTAATGTTGATTGCATTGTGAAATGTGAGACACTATCAACAAAATTTTCATATTCCTCTACATAAGAATCTATTAATCTTGCTTGCACTTTGAAGGCAGATTTTATTCATGCATGATTTTGTAATACTACGTTTTAGTCATAAGAAAAGTATTGGTTCACTGGGTTATGAAAATCTTGCACATTCAAAAATATCACTATGATTTCATCACATAAGCCTTAAATTATTATATAATATAGCTGCCAAATTCAGTACCACCACTGAGATGTTTCCAAATTCTACTTTTGCCTGAAAGGTCAAATTTCATCATTGGAACAAATATCACATCTTGGTGCCTTAAAATGATAATCTTACCTGACTAATACTTGAGGAAAGTTCTGCCAAATACCAAGTCTGGTTAGACATTATTTGGCTATCTGTAATTTTTTCAAGAAAAATCCTATGAGAAAAGCAACTAATTCATCTTATAGTAAAAATTATCACAGCTGGGTGTGGTGGTACACACCTGTAATCCCAGCACTTGAGAGGCTGAGACAGGAAGTTCGCCACAAGTTAAGACCAGCTTGAATTACTGTACAAAGTGAGTTCAAGGCTAGCCTCACCTACATAGTGAAACCCTGTCTAAAAAAAAAAAAATCACACACGTATTTTTTCCTGAGGACAACCAATATTCTTTGGCAAGTGGCAGAAATGTTCATATGAACTTCCCATTTCATGACACAGAATTTTCCTATTATTGCCATTTTAATTGAAAAAAATGGTAGCTATGCATGCAGTTGCAATATATAATAGAGATCCTGTATCAGTTTGATCACTTTCTTACATTTACGAAACTACAATATGACAAATACAATATTTTTATTGATAATACCCACCAATCTTAATCAAATTTCCCCAGTTTTACAATTGCTTATCTGTTTCTGGCATGTATTTAGTTCTAGGCAGTTACAATATATCACATGTGTAGGTTCGTGTCTCATCATTATAATCATTAATCACTGGTACTACAAATCTGTTCAATGTTTCTAACATGTTATAAGTTTTGAAATTTTATATAAATGAAATAAAGTATGTAACAGTTTGGGATTGGCCTTTTTCACTCAGCATAATATTCTGGTTATCATCTAAGTTGTTTACTGGATAAATGACTCATTCCTTTTTTTTGTTTTTTGTTTTTGGGACAAAGTCTCACTATGTAGTTCAGACTGAACTTGAACTCACTGTGTAGCCCAGGATGGCTTCCAACTCACTGTGATCCTCCTCCTCAGTCTCCTGAGTGCTAGGATTACAGGTGTGCACGATGCCTGGCTCTTTATTGTTACTAAGTAGTATTCCATGGTATGTATGTACTACAGTTTTTTTTTAAGTATAACATCCACTTTATTATTTCTTTCCCAAGACATTTTTTTCTTCAGTCAGTTAATATATGCGCTGCCAAAGCTGGTTCTCTTCAGTCCATTAAGACCCAGCTCCTTACATGGGCTTTGGTGGAGGATGTGGGGCAGCACCAGCAGGTCTAAATTGGGGTGGAGGTGTTCGGTCTTCCGGGCTTCAATCCTAGACCACTAGATCAATTCTTGACCAGATCAATTCTTGACCACTTTGTTGTGAATGGCACAGCTCACACAGTAACGCGGCTTCCCACAGAGTTTGGGAAGGACATAACTGTAGAAGACATTCACTTCAGAAATGTCCCTTATGGCCTCTACAATGTTTTGAATAATGAACTTCTTCATGGCCTTATCCTTGAGTACCCACCTGGCAGTTTGTGCAGTGAGTAGGCTGCACATGACCATGGCCTTTTTTTGGCATGAGCCTTGTTCCTTTTTTTTGTCATCTTGGAATGGAGGACCCGAGAGAGTTATTTTTTTCAAATTTATTGTACATGTTTGCAGTACATGCATTTTACACTCATTTTGGGGAATTGGTACATACACATAATACAGCTTGTTTCTTTTGTAAATCCCCTTTTCCCCTTCCTTCCCTCCTGCTCTAGTTCCTCTTTCCTCCTTTTCATTCTTGCTGATATTATTAATCTTAGTTCATGTTTATGGCATATAATGTCCACATTCAATGAGGTTATTAGGACCTTGTACCTGGCATATCTTCACTCTATTTCCTCATCCCCTCCCCGTCCCCTCTTCCCCTTCGTCCCGTAGACCCCTTCCCAACCACAAGAGATCCATCCCCTTGTCTCATGCTATCCTTCTTTTATTTTTCTTTTAATTTTGCCTTTGTCTTACTCAGATAAGAGATACCATATGGTATTCAAGTTTGTGTGTCTGATTTATTTCACTCAACATTATATTTTCCAAAGGCATCCATTTTCCTACATGCGTCTCAAATTTGTCCTCCTTTATAGTAAATAGTATTCCACCACATTTTCTTTATCTAATTGTCTGTTGGTCGGCATACAGGTTGTTTCCAGGATTTTACAGTTAAGAATTGTGCTGCTATGAACATAGGTATGCATGTATCACTTTAGTATGATGTCAAACTCTTTGGAGAAGACACCTAGATTCATGAAAGCATTTTTAAAAGATATAGTCTAAGGGATCAATTTAATACAACTAATTTTCCTCTTTTATCAAGAATATCTTAAATGAAACTGAATTCCTAAAAGCCTTAGACTGAATAATGCAATAAGCCCTGGTAGAGTTTGATGCTGCTGGCTTAATTCATATCAAAAGGAAACCAGTCTAGCTACCATAGCTCTGATATCATTAGTACAAATGTAATATGATAGCAAAAATACAAATAAGGGCCTATTATTGTGAGAATAATTTTGGCCACATGAATACCCTCAAAGTTTCTTGGGGAGGGGACCTCCAGACAATCATGGTGCACATGTTAAAAACCTCTGCTTTAAATGCCTCCCCCAAAGTTATACACCTAAGTGGTGGAACTGACACTTGAAACTAGGTCATATTGACTCTGAGTCTAATAGGTTTTCCATTGCATTCTGTGCAAAATGAGAGAAACGGGTATATAATGAGAACTCATATTAAAGCCAAATAATTACATTTCTACCAGAATAGTTAGAAATGCAATTAATAGTTATCATCTAGGTAGGACTACCTTAAACTCATCTAGTCCAGATCATAAAGACAGCCTAAAGAGAGTTTGTTAAAATCATAAATGGGAAATACCAAAATATGAAGACAATATTGATGTGTTTGGTTAAAGACCTTTTATGTACTTCAAATCATTGTCTTGCAACTAAGTGTACCTAAGAGGAAATCTTACCCATTATCTCATTCCATGGAGGAACCTCCACATAGTAACTTGGAGAAACTGAGCAGATCTGATGAGGAGCAGATTACCCCTCTGAGGATATAGTAAAAAGTTCATTATTTTGACCTGAAATCAGTCCTGCTCTGTCTCCCTCCACAGATATACTCTCACTCATACATAGTTTTATTGCTCTGAAGTGTTAAGGAAAAGATCTACATCTTCCTTGTCATATTTTAAATAAGCTCCCAAGTCCCCTCATAAACTTTCTCCATGTTTCAGTCTAAAAAAACTCACTTTCTTCTGCTGTGTTTTTGGTCTAGTCCCATGCATGGTCTTTTTTGTGTGTGTTTGTCCTTGTTCATTCCAACAGACCAGGCTCCCAGCCCCTGCTCCTGCATGCTGTGCTCCTGGATCATCCTCCCCTCTCCACAGCGCAAGCCCTACCTGTCTTCAGGCACAGTGCTTCATCTACCATTTAATTCCCAGCCCCACTCTGTGAAATAAGGATCATCAGTGGTGCTTCTTTTTAAGTAGGTATTGCAGTTTAAAAATTTTTGGTATTGTATGCAACTGGGTGTTCACCACCTTTGTCACGGATTCAACAGGTCCCTCACCTTAACTAACTGTTCCTTTGTGACCTTCTGAAGTCACAAATGTAATGTCAAAAGGAAAGAAAAAAACAGTAGTATACATATTGTTTTCTTAACCTGATCATTATTCTTAAATTGCATCGTACATGGCAATATAATTTTACACCACTTAAAATATATATATACATGCATGTACAAATGCGTATACATAAATATACACACATATATGTAATATGGCTATAAAACATTGGCTTGTTTCATCTTTTGGAGTTTTTTTTCACTTATGATTGTTTTCCCCCCATCTTTTGATAATTTGTTTTGCTAACTCTGAGTTCTCTCTCTACTTGTGGCCACGTTCCCAGATTTGTTGTTAAATTTTACTCTATGATTTTTTTTCCTATGTAACTTTCTGCCTAGATTTACTAAACTCTTTAGATCTCTAATTCTTTTTCAAACATCAGATTCTGATTCCCAACAGTCTACAGCAGGATATTTCCACAAGTGTGTATCTGTCAGCACGGATCACTCTTCATCCTGGGGTAGACTGGGAGGTGCCACATTTCTAGTGGCAAGACAATTACCAGGTCAAAGCCTCCAGGCTGGCCTTGAACACTAATAGAACAGTGTGAACAGGGATAGAAAGGACAGGCTGACACCCTGGCACCACTAAGGCACAGCCACCATTGCAATTCATCTGCTCCCATGAACTACTGTGCTGATGCCCACCACTCCTTGCTATTAAACCTATGTCAAAAAAGAACTCTGACAGCTATTCCAAGTCAATTTCACTCTCATGAAACATTTAAATTAGTAAAAGTGCTGTCCTCGCAATCAGGCAAGAAACCTCAAGTCATGTTGGACATCTCTTTAACTGTTCTCCCAGATCCAGTGGAGAGTTACTGATTCTGCTTCAGAATGTCTTGACGTTCCCCTTCCTTTTCATTCCTGCCACCACCAACCCGCTCAGACCTGGAGACGCAGTTGCACTGAAGCCCCGATCTTAACTTTCCCGCCCTAGTCTGCTCCCTTCTATTCGGCTTTGGCCACGAGTGCAGCTTTGGCAAACTGGGCATCTTTCCCTCCCACTTGGACACATCTGATAAGGCCTCATCATGTAGGAAGCAACCTGCAGGTACCCTACCAGCACTCACAGCCTCTTTCCACTGGGGCTTCCCATCTCCACTGGACACCCCTGCATGCACGGCGACACCAACCTAGAATTTTACTAAAGCGGCCTGAGTGTGCGCTTTCCCGCAGCCTCTCCCTCACCACGACCCCATCTCAGCCTGTTTTGCTCACTCCTGGCGCTGTCTCCTCCCGCAGAGGACACCTCTACTGGGAAGGACCGCCCTCCCCATCCACGGGAGCTCCCTGCTGCAGGGCGCACCGGAGTCCGGGCTCTGAGCTCGGGCGGGCGCCTGTCCTGTCCGCACTTGCGCGCTCCGAGGCGAGGTGGGAAAAGGCTGGAGAGCAGCGGCCCAGCCTAGCCTGGAAACGCAGGCGTTGCTCCCGCGCGGGGGACCCGGAGCGCCGCAGGGGCGGGGCCTCCAGTCGCTGCTGATTGGCTGCGGCGGGTCAGACGCCGTGGGGTGAGTGAACGAGAATAACCCCGAGGCCGGTCTGGGCCCCGCAGTAACCCCGGGGGAGGGCGGAGGAAGCTTGGCCACTCCCTGCGCGGGCGAGCCCGCTGTGCCCGGCCTGGGGCCCCGGCAGAAGGGCGGGGCAGGAGGGCTGAAGGTCAGGCTGCCAGCGCCTCTGCTGCTGCGGGTGCATCCCCCACCCCCACCCCCACCCCCACCCCCATACCTTATCCCCCACCCCCACCCCGCTGAGCGCTGAGTGAGCGTGGCCGCCGGCGCCTTTGCAGAGCGGCTTCTTGCTACCTGGCAGCTTTGCTCCCTAGGAGTTTGATGGGGCTCAGGGAGAGGACGGAGGACGGAGGTGTGAAGGCCGCCGGCGCGGCAGTTTATGAGAGCCCCCGAATGGCGGTGGTGGCTGAGGCTGAGTGATGCAGGGGAGGCCGTCGCCTGCCCTCCCTGCCCCTGCTCACACTGTCCTGTTCGTAGATAAGGCAAGACTGGAGGTTTTGCCCTGTGAAGTCTTGTTACCCTGCTGGAGGTGCAGCACCTCCCACCTTGTACCCCAGGGACTGGGGAGCTGGGGAGGGGAGGTTTACTGGGTTTCCGGAAAGAAGGGAGAAGAGAAAGGACAAAGAATAAAGGGTGATTTGCATACTTTGCTAGTGGGACTGTAAAATACACAACTATTGCTGAAAACAGTTGCCCCCATAAAAAGTGAAGATAAAATTATCATGTGACTCATACTGCACTTCCAGATACATACTCAAATGAATTGAAAGCAGATCCTCAAATATTTGTATACAAATATTCATAATAGAATTATTCACATTCATGGAAAGATGGAAACAAATGTTCATCAATAGTGAATTGACAAGTACTACACTGTCATGAAGGATAAACTTAAGGCATTTGTAGATAAATGGATGTATCTCAAGGCCACAATGTTAAATGCACTAAATCAAATATACCGGTTATATGAGACACCCAAACTATAAATAAAAAGCAAAATGAAGGATAGATAATAGGAAGTGGGAGGTCTTTTTTCAATCGAAAGGAGAATGAGAGATGGAGGAGGGGGGAAGGAACGGAAAAAGGATTTTTTTAAAAAGAAGAGAATGGAAACACAGCTTTTTGAAATGGGAAGGGGGTTAAGAGTTGGAAGGAGCAGGGAGAGTTAGGAAGGGAAAGGGAAAAGGAATTAAGATGTGTTCCGTACAGAAACGCATTCACCATGATAAGTGTAATCTCTATGTACTGCAAGCATGTACTAATAAAAATACATTAATAAAATAAAAAAAATTGATAAACCACCTACACATGTAATGGGTATTAATCAGCAATAGAAAGGAATGAAGGACGGACTTGTAAGATAAAGTGGATGAAAGCCCAAAGCTTTAAGGTGAGGGTTGAAACCAGACACAGGTCACATATTTTACGCTTCCATTCTGTGACATAGCCTTAATAAATAAATCCATAGAGACAAATAGCACATTTGGAGAGGGAGAAAAGAATAGGGGTGGGGTTGAGAATAGAATGTGGAGTTACTGTTGAATGGGTCAAAGGGTTTTCCTTGGGATGGTGCAAATATTTTTGAACTAGAGGTGATGGTTGCATAATATTGTAAATGTACCAAATGCCACAGAACTGTTCATTGTAAAATGGCTACTGTTGGTCTGGGGATATAGATCTGTAGTAGAGTGCTTGCCTAGGGTGCCTATGGATCTGGGTTCCATCCATAGCACTTTGGAAAAAAAGGGAGGGTCTAGTTTTATATTGCGAATTTCCACTTCATTTTAAACCAACTAAAATAGAAGTTCTTCTTGTTGTTCAGAAGCTTCTATGAAAGGATTAAGAATAAAGGCATGAGCAATTCAGAGCTGTCTGCT
>RJWT010011756.1:0-23014 GCA_004365215.1 Cuniculus paca
TTTGTTTTGATTGATTTTACTCTATTCTGTGTGGTTTGATTGTAATATGTCTGAAGGTGTCGGCAACTAATCTGAAGATAACAACTATTATGGTAGTCAATGCTGTTTTGCTAATATCTTGAAATTTTGTATTGCTTACATTGTTTTGCTTTGTTTGTTTTGTTTTGTTATGTTTTGTTTTGTTTCTACTGTCTTAGTTTGTTGTATTTTGTTTGATTTTACTTATCCCTGATGGTACGGACAGGTATACTGCAGATAACAAGAGGCATTATGGTAGTCTTACCGATTGCTTTTTACCCTGTTTAAAAGTCATGTAACATGTTCATTGCCTTGTTTTGATTGACTTTACTCTGTTTTGTTTGTTTGATTGTATTCTTTTCAAAATTAAAAAAAAAAGACAATGATACCTAGGAAAAAATATATGCAACATACTAAGAATAAATGAACAATATTCAGAATTGGTAAATAATCAGTGATGATACTTAAGAAAAAGACAAATGGTCCAATTGAAAAATAGGCAAACATATGAAAGTAATTCAAGATTATTTTACTTCTGGCAATCAAGGAAATGTAACCAACAAAGATAACATTTATTTACTGCCTTAGACTACATTTTATGTTTGATAAATTATCCCTATTTCCTTAAAAGCAATACTTAACGACATTAAAAACAATACAATAAGTTTATGCATACATATGCAAAAACTTTCCAAGAAAATGATTATTTTAGAAACTTTTGTAATAATATAATGCTATGTTAGCATTTGTGTAAAGCTTCTTTTCTTGCATGTGATATGGATGCATAGGAATATAGTCTAAATTGTGATCCAAAAAAGTAGAGTCTGAGATGGTGATTCTTTTTCAATCTTTCCTTGGGAAAGTGCTCTCAGGAAAAGGGGGCAGTAGAGAAACATATTCACATAGGACAAGAATACCAGGCAAAAATAAACACGCACGGGGGAACTTGTTCAATCTGATCTTGTGAAGCTACTCTAGGACACAAATTGCATTAGAGTGGGTCCCACTTGGAGGTCATTTGTGTCCCTGTGTCGTCCCACTCTTGCCCAAGCGAACACTGCATCCTCTCCCTGCGTGCCCAGGTGGAGCCGCCACTGCTAGCTTTAGCCAAGGGCAATTCTCTAGAGAAAGAGGAAGCTCTTAGTTACTGTCCGTGAACTCTAGCAGCAGTGGATAAAGGAGATTAGTGAGAACAGCAACTGTACCTATTGCATCCTCACTCAGACTGCCGCACACATGTGCACACAAGTCCACACACAAGAGCACGCTTCAGGAGCAGGGGACACAAGGGATTCACACAAAGCTGGAACACTGATTATTTAGAGGAACATGCCTGAAAATGGAGGATGCTGTCAAGGTGTTCTTTAGTTTTATATTTTATTTTCATACAATAATAATCTATATTTCTCAGAAAAATAAGCTTTTTAAAAACAAACTTTTACTTTTCTCTATAGGGAAGGGCTCCATTTCTCTACTCCATCATCTTCTAATTTTTGTTTGTGTATTACTACAGATAAAATGCCAGTGAGCTTTATTTTTTGTACTTTATAGTTTAAGGGACTTACAGAGCATTCTGAGGCAGATGTCATGCCAATTTCTATTTAATAATAGTATGATCATTCATGGTCTAATTCGTGAGATACATGAAACATACATTTACTTAAATGGAAATCCAATGAATATCTACATTGTTCATTTTTCTAGTACTCTGCAATTTTGATCAGAGGTTGTTATTCTGAATGACTTGCTAATATACCAAGTCAGCACTTACTAGTGTCTTTTTTGCTAACAGAGGGAAAGAGAACACTATTGAGATTCTTCTCTATTTTCTGAGATATATATATATATATATATATATATATATATATATATATTTGTGAAAATCTATTGCTCTACGCCTTTATTTGGTTACCCTGTTCATCTTCTAATAACCAATGTTATTATTTGTTTATGAAGGGCCCATTTTAAATTGTGTACTTAAACACTGGGTGTAATCTCATGTGGTCCTATGGTTTCAAATACCATGTATGGACCAGTGAGTCTGCTTGGAGACCACATTAAATTTCCTAGTCACACTTTTTACCTAGTTGCCTTCAATTAGCATCACAAACTAAAGAGAAAGTGTTCACTCTCTTTTTAAACATAGAACAAGCTGGGCATGGAGAGGTTTGCCTGAGACTGGAAATCCCTCACAGCATGAGATTGTTCAAAAGTTTAAGGTGAGGCGACCACTGTTGCAGCAGGAGAAGCCAAGGGAATTCCTGGAAGCAAGTGGAGCAAATAGAGTCCTGGAAGTTAGAGCACAGCTTTCATATTTAGGTGATGTTGATCAGTGACAGATAGGGGGTCTCTTTAACACTTGCGGCCTTGTTAACTTCAAGCCTCTATTAAGGAGAACTCTTAATTCCCCTCCCAGCCTCACTTCCTGCACACCTGCTTCTTATCCCCAGCTCAGGAAAAGTTATTATTTATTCTGTTGCCTCTGGCAAACATTTGAGCAGTTCTTGATTCCCTTCTTTTCATCATTATCCCATAGTAGATTAATCAGCAAATCCTCTTGATTAGAACCCTTGAATATCTTCTTAACCTGTTTTCCTCTATTTCTGTTAATACTTCCCTCACTCAAATAAAACATCTTTCTCATGGGTTATTGTAACAGTGCAATTACTCTTCCTCTTTTGTTTTCTCTTTCCTTCTTCTTCTTCTTTTTCATCTTCTTCTTCTTCTTCCTCTTCCTCTCCTTCTCTTTCTTCTTATCTCTTCTTTTCTCCTTCTTCTTCTTCTTCTTCTTCTTCTTCTTCTTCTTCTTCTTCTTCTTCTTCTTCTTCTTCTTCTTCTTCTTCTTCTTCTTCTTCTTCTTCCTCTTCCTCTTCTTCCTCTTCTTCCTCTTCTTCTTCTGCTTCCCTCCTCCTCCTCCTTCTTCTCCTCCTTCTTTTTCTCTTTCTCTCTTTTTCCCATTGCACAGAATATCTAGTGAAATCTTCTAAAATCTAAGTCAGAACATGCAATTTTACTGGGTACAAACCCGAGATGCATTTAGAACCAAAATCCACGTGATTAATTATGGATTCCTAAACCCTAAGGACTCTTTATTACGATTTTCCAACCTCACTTCATATATTCCCCCTTTCTTACCATGATCTGGCCACACAGCTTGTGCTGGTTCCTCTGTCCATGCCAACACAGACCATTTGAGGCCTTTGGTCATTTAGGTCTTTTTCTAGGTATTAGCTACAGATACTCTCTGATTCCTCACTTAATGTAATCACTCAGTTCCTTTCTATCATATTTCCTTATTTTTATTCTTTCTATCATATTTGTTACTTCTGCTATTTTTCTTGTTTGTTTACTGTTTCAGTCCAATTTAAAACCTCCAAAAATAGAGACTTGTTCACCTTGTATTCTGAAGATGATGGTAGGATAGTTTCTGATATGTAATAGGTTCTCAATACACATTAGTTGAATGAACGGATGAATACAGGCATCATGATAGATACAAGATAAATATAACAAGAGATCCCATTGCATATGGAGCTTCTGATCTGTTTGCAGGCCAAACAAAAGAGCATCCCATGACTAAGTAGTAAGCTATCTGTGGTATTGACCATAAGTGAGTTAAAAGTTCAGAGAAGACTGTGGGAAATGCAAGAGATCTAAGTGCTGTGCTTCTGTTCTGATTTGCATACTGCCCCTGTATGCAAATCTTTTAACTGAATGTATAGAATTTCCATTCCCATTGTCGTGGTTGTAGCAGGAGCTAAATGATGCGAAAGCTGTCTGGTGTTAGTTTATGTATTAACCGCTTATCTAGTCAACATTTTTTTTTCCCAGTGGCTTCTCATTCTATGATTTCAACAGAAATATTTTTAGTAGATTTTAAGCCTTACTAAAAGTGAGTAAAGAATTGTACAATTTTGCTCTTGCTAAACAAGATGCATATGTGAAATGACTTAGAGTATTTGTACATTAATTCATAGGCAATAAATAAGAGACATAACAAAAATTAATGATACCAACACACCAATAGATACTTGAATAGTTTTGCTTTCTCACTTAACTGATATATTTTTGGTTATTTTACTTTGGTAAAATTGGTTATCTTACCTTGTCTTTTCTTGAAAATGAACTCTTTTTTGGAAGATTACCTATTAATTTAATTAATAGACATGGGATTTTAGACTTGGCATCATCATTAGCTAAGTAATACTACTTTTGTCATTTGTTCACAGAACTTCTTGTGTTCCCTTCTCAGGGATATCTTCCTTTTTCACCGCAGACATAACAGTAAACATATTCTTAAATAAATACTCCTCAAGTTTAAAATAATTATTTTAATTCTGTAGTTTCCCTTTGAAATGTAAGGAAATAAGGCTTAATGGATCTGCCCAGGAGAAACAAGGGAGAAAGGAAGACACTGCAGGAGAAGCTTAGCGTTCTTTACCACCTGTTTTCTTCGAGCAATCCTAACCCAGTAAAGACTTCAGAATTTACTGCCTTTGCTTTTCAAATACATGACTTGGGGTGTGAAAAGCAGCACATCCGCCCTGTGGTTGAGAGTTGTTTTCTGAGTAGCTTAGCTTTGAACTTCTCTGTAGTGCTGGGCTGGTGGTACTCCCCTGGCCTGTCTTGGAGATTCCTTTGTAACTCAGTTACTTTCTGTTTACTGAAAGACCCCAAGATGACAGAGAAAGACTGGTGGTTTCCTTATTTTCTGACTTTCAGCTGCAGCAATCACATCTTCAAAAAATGTATTTCTACATGTATGAAAACATACATCCTATTTCATCAGCAAAGTAACATCCCACAATATTTCAATCATTAACTAATGCAATGCAACCTCAAATAATAGACTCCCTATAACCCAAATCTTTATTCTAATACCCCCCTTCACCACCAATTTAAGTTTTAGGGGAAGACAAAAATAGCAACTGTTTGGGGAATATATTTAATTACATTTAAAGTATTCTATTATGATACACTTCCACAAAGTATAATTAGTTTAAAATATAGCTACAAACTTAGTTCCTATTGTTTATAATAAAATGGTAATGTGATTGTTTCCTCCTATCCTTCAAGGTTCTAAATAAGCAAACACATAAGGATTGTAGGTAGATGGAAATCAAAGTGTTACTTTATTAATATTAACATAAGACCTACAACCTTTAAAATAGATGTCTTTTAGTAAACAAGTGAGGGTCTTAAAAACTGACCTTTAATATATAACCCCTTTCTTTCATACAAATTGAAGAAGCCAGGACTGTAATGCAAACAACCTGATTGACTCAGCTACCCGATGGAAGTGATGATCACCTCTTACCACTGCTGCTTCTAATTAGGTATGCCAAACCAAAAGAGGATTACCTGCCCCTGGGCAGAAAGGGAGTCCCCAACAAATGGACAACAACCTAACCCTGCTAGGAGAATATGCAGCAATAAATATTAGGCTTTGATTGATTAGCATAAGGCAGGATTTCTGGTTCTAGGCGTGAGAAGTCTTGAACACAAAATGTTACCTGTTGTGGAATGAGGAGATGGATCATCATTTATAACTGCCCAATAACAGCTCTGTACAACTTTAAGGTGTGATGAGCTTCATGTAGATAGACTATGATGTCAAGATGTCCCTCGGTGTTGTGCAACAACAGAAGAGTCATACTGATTTCTTAGGACATGCATGAGAAACTAGCTGTGTTACCCTGGCTGAGTCATTTAATTCTTATTAGCCTCCATTTCTTTGGTCAGAGACTACTATTTATCTACTCAATAATAAGTCTCCTTTGTTTCCTTAGCAATATACCCCATATTGATGGGATAGATCTGTATTCAGATTAAAACAAACAAATAAATATTTCCCAACCTATCCCCCAGTTGAAGTGGCACATAGGGTATTTCTTTAAATGAAAGTAACTCTGCTGAGGGTTATTACTTCCTTCTTTCTCTTTTCTCAAACCAGAGGAAGACTGTGTTAGCTGGAACTCCTGCAACTGAAAGTTTACCTTGAGGTCATCTTGGGGTTAGAAGGTGCCCATTAAAGATGATGAAGCAGAGAGGCAGAAGGAGTCTGATGATGACAGAGCCATGAGAGCAGCCTTGACTTTTAGGCTTCCTGTCCACATGAGCTAAAAATACATCTATTATAATAAAGCCACTTTTGATTGTGTGTTCTTGGATATGTACCAAATCAAATTGATAAATAATTCAGGTGTAATGTAATAAAATATTTACTTGTGCGAGTGAAGAGGAATAAGAGAGGACTCATTGAAGAACACTTTGCAAGTAATGCCATATTAATGTCATGGTTTTGTGAGAATCTGAGCTCAAGCATTGTAGTTTTGATGGACTAATGAAAAACCTGGCACATGAAAAACCTGGTTCTTTTTCTCCCTCCCATTTTGTCCCAGGCCTCAGCATCCTGTGGGTCTGAGGTCATTCCCTGAGGATGGCTCTATCTGGCCTAGCAGCATTCTCTGCAGAATCAGCCATGTTATCCTTGGCAGGAGCTGGAAAAAGTATAAGAATTGTCCTGAGAAGAGTGTGATTTCTTTCTCTAGGGTTCCTTGGAGTCAAAGTCAGAGCTACAGGTGATGATGGAGGAAAGATCTTGAAGCCGTGTTGATGAGAGTTGTGTACATGACCTGTGGAGGACCACCTGTATGACTATCCTTGAATAAAGAGCAATTATCTCCATTTTGGCTAAACTTGGCCCTACCTCCATGTGCTGATATGTACAGAGCTGGCTAAGCTATTTTCTTTTCCCTTCAATTGACTCTAAGCAATGTAAATATGCTAAATGAGGTGCTGATGCATAATCTTCGAAGCCACGTGACAGTTGCTGTTTCCTTGCCCCGTGACTCTCATCAAAACATGATTGAGCCTGGTGGGGTATAATTCCAGGGCTGTCAACCGAGTTTGAGCCTCGAGATAAGAGGCTATGACTTCCCAGGGCAGAAAAGTTTGCACATTAGAGCTGAAGCACCACCCCCTAAACATTAAACAACTACCTCAATTGTGCTATGCAAATTGGTTTTGCTATGTATCCTTCTTTGTGCATACTGCAGAGGTGCTTTCAGATCTTCTACATAGCTCAATTCACAGTACTCGTGTATTTCCTGCCATTCTCGCAGTCACTCATCTTCAAGCCACTCCCTTCTGCACCAATTAATAAAATCCAGGTTAGGACTTGGGTTGAGGCTTTTGTTCTGTTGAACCTTCATCTAGGCTCAGACGCAGGACCCCTTGGATCTCCACAATTATAAATGTGTGTTAGTGTCTTTATTTTTGCTGTGGGTTGCACTGGAAGTGGTAGATTGGGATTAACTTTCTAGAATTCCAATAGCATTTCTATGTGATTACAAATCTAAACTTCCTGGACTGTGACAAGGATGGGAAAGGGCTTTCTATAATGGCCTACAGAATCCTTGGACATTTGAGTACAAATAGCTTAACTGTCTGGTAAGTAATGGGCAAAAATGATCTGAAATGATCAAGAGAGAAAGACTTATCTTCCTGGAGATGCCAGGGAAGCCACACACATCCTCGGTCTGAATGTTGTTCAATAAGTCCACCTGCCCTTGACACACAGGAGCATGTACTGGTGTGGAATGACTTCTACCCATAAGCTCTTGTCATTATTAGCCTTGCCTCAGTCCCAAAGGAACCCATCCACTTCTCCATCCTTGGATTCTTGGGTGACTCCACTGCTCACCAGGTCCCTACATGTCCTGAAACCTTCTTTTCCTCTCTCTCTCTTTTCTGATTTTTTCATGCTGGGGATTGAGCTCAGGACATTTGCATGCCCTGCGACAGCTGCCAGAGGTTCATTAGCAGCCTTTTTGCCCCCTCTCTATATGGTAAGGGGGGGACAGTGTTCCCGCAACCTAAACCTTTTATTCAGAGTGACTTTAATAATAATATGAAAAAGTAGGGGGAGCAAAAACAATATAAGTAGTTAGAAAGCTTATGAAGTCTTCTAAACTTCTCTATTCACATGTCCTGGTCTAACAGATTCCAAGACTATGACAGATGAGCGGTTGCTCCTCTGCTTGACCCTGGAGGGTGAAGTTCCTGAACTATTCTAGCTCCACTGAGACTTCATAAACTAAAAGAAATTTAGTTTATCTCCAGAAGTGACTTTATGGAAATCAGAGGGCCAATTGCAGGAAAAAAACAATCTGAATTTATATCTTACTCCATGCATACATCAAATAAAGTACAGATGAATCAATCTTTAAATATATGAAATGAAACTATAAATTGTCAGAAGATAAAATATTTTCATACCTTTAGAGTGGTCACTGAATTTTTAATATTCATCTTTACTTATTTCATTTTAAGTGTACCTATGAAGCATTCTGAGTAAAAAACAGCTATCTTCCAATCATTACCTTATAGTAAATAATTAATGAGTCAGTCCCTTTTGTCCCAGTTCATATCCTTGAGATTACGAAAAAATAAGGTTGAATGTCCTACAAGGGTAGATGGATTTTCCACAGGCAATGGAGCAAGAGAGAAACAACAGTGGACTTTCTCAAGTTTTATATAGGAGAGAGAAAGAGAGAGAGAGAGAGAAAGGCAACTATCTCTCTCCTCTCCTAAAAGAGGAGCAAAAGAGATCAGAACAAATAAACAAACAAACCAAAAACCTTCTACTCCTTAGAGAAGGTGTGGAAAGGATTCTTGGTTCTCCTTATAGATTTTGTAGCAGAACTACAACTTTTTAAGGGCCAGAGATACTTTGGGTGTCTCCAGCTTTTGTCTTGTAGTCATGTGTCCAAAATCTGGGTATCATTTCTTTTAAATATAAATACCAAGCGAGGTATAACATCCATATTCCTTAGACCTTGAGGCTTGATCTAGAAATCAAGTCCAGTCTGTGACTATTTGGTCTTCTTGGATTAGAATAATTAACTAGAAAAAATGTCTACAAATTGAATTCTCATGATGTGTGCAGAATAACAACCTTCTAAAGGAAGTGAAAGTAAATGTTTCCTATGTTTATATTATATGATGCACATCTTCATGTCTCAGAAGATGAGAACAGTAAGGACCTGTTTTAGTTACTTTTCTCTTGTTGCTGAGACAAAATACCTGACATCCAAAATTAAAGAAGGAAAGGTTTATTTAGCTCACAGTTTGTAGAGGTATCAGTTTGTAATCAGCTGGCTCCAAAGCAGGGCGATTGAACACAGCAAAAGAAACAAGAGCAAAAAGGGGAGAGCAAGCCTTTTCTTCTCTTTTATATTGTAAGAAGGCTACCTACCCCCAACCCAAGGTGGGTGTAGCACTCACTATCTCAATGCCATCCTCTTGCACAGGATGAAGATGTTTACAAAGAACAAACCCTGGCTCCCTTCTGAGTGGCTTAGTTAAACTTCTAAACTTCTCAAGTTGACACAATGTACCAACCATAACAATCCACCCCTTGTCAACTTGGTGACCAGACATATTTTTTTTAAATCTAGTTTCCAGATATAAAGACATGCTTATTCTCATCATTTCACATTTTGAACATTATAACAGAGGTTTAACAATCTTTAAGAACCAGTATTAGGCCTATCTATTATATTACATTAGAACCATAACATTCCACCACTGGCCTCGCAAAGACTCATGCACATCCTTTTATGCAAAAGGCATTTAGTTCATCTGTAAGAGTTCCTGAAGTCCTAACAGTTTCAGCATTGCTGAAAAGTCCAAGTCCCAAGTCTTCTCCAAGATGTAAGGCAAACTCTTAGCTGCAAGCCCTTGTATAAACAAAAAGTTAAGCACTTTGAACATTCAATGGCACAAGATAAACACTTTCATTGCAAAACTCAGAAATGGGGATACAAAAATTGAGACCAAAGCAAGTCCAAAATTCAGCAGGGCAAACATTTAGTTCTGTAGTTGCATGTCCAGCATCTGAAACAATCTGTGGCAAATTGTGAGCTCCAAAGGGCTTGAATGACTCCACCCCTCTGGCACTTCTGTGGTTACCATTCCCATGGCTTCTCTCTTAGGCCTGCTTTGCTTCTTTCTTGTGACTTTCCTTAGATGATTCACATACCTGGCTTTTCCAAACTTCTGGGGTCTCCACTGTACTTTTGGCTTCACACTCACAACTTCACACACTCAGGGGTACACTCCCTGGCCTCTCAGGCCTTCTCAAATTGAGGTGGATGCCTTCTTAACCCCATAACTCTTGCATTCTGCATGCACTGAAAATCAGTGCCATGTGAATTATGCCAAGCTCTGCTGCCAGCTAGAGCAGCAGCCAGGTTTTCCTTTCACTTGGCTGCAGGAATTAAGTTTCTGGATCACTGGGCACTCTGAATCCAGTTTTGAGGAGCAAATTTTCTGTGCTGCCACCATTCTGGAACATGGTGCTCTGTAGCTTTCTCCTCAAAGCACTTTTGCAGTTTTGAGGCTGGAAAGGATGATTTTTGCTGCTTTTTGTGATACCCAAAGGCCCTCTTTTGTGTTCTCCTATTCCTTCTTAGCAATTGAGATATTCTCAGCTCTGTCCGCAGTACACAGCTTTACTGGAGCTTCCTTTCGGGCCAATCTCACGGTGTTTTAAACCATCCTTCTGGGCTCTTTGTTCTTGAGTCACAACATAAACCTGGCTAGAAGCTCCCAACAATAGCCATGCCACCTCCTCAACATTGGACTGCCTTGATATTTCTTCTTCCAGATTAATTAGTCTGCTGCCCTCAATCTCAATACCCTCAGGTAAAGTCTCTGGACACAAGCAAAATGCAGGCTAATTCTTTGCCAAGTCATAACACACATTGTCTGGACTCCAACAACCCATGCAGTCCTTCTTCCCAACAGAAATCTCTTGAGCCTGGGTTTTACCAGTTTTCTGGTCTCCTGAGCTCTGACCAGAATCTCCCATACAGAACAGCTAAGGTGTTCCAGAGCTACTCTTTCAAGCAACATCTCTTAACTTTTCCAAATTCTTGCCACAAGGCATTCCCAAAGGCTCTTGAACCACATGGTCAGGTATAGTCACAGCAATGACCCCACTCCTCTGGTACCAAATTCTGTTTTGGTTACTTTTCTCTCACTGCTGAGACAAATTATCCATCACTCTAAATTAAGGCAGGAAACGTTTATTTAGCTCACAGTTTGTGGAGGTTTCAGTCCATAATCAGCTGGTTCCAAGGCAGGGTGGCATGGTGAGGGGCAACAGTTCAAGGCAGCAGAAGGCAGCAAAGCAATGAGAGCAAAAAGGGAGGAGAACAAGCCTCTTTTGCTCCCTTATATTGTATATAGGCTACCCACCCTTGGGTGAGTGTAGCACTCACACCATCTCCAAGCCCTCCTCTTGCACAGGCTCTGGTTATTCACAAAATGAGGACCCTGACCTTCTCCTGAGTCACTTAAACTCCTGAACTTCACAAGCTGACGCAATGAACAACATCCTAGAGTGGTAAGGGCATGTCCTGTACAGAACTGCTGAACTGCTGAGTTCCTTACTTAAGCTTTTAGACTTCTCAAGTTGACATAATGTATCAACCATTACAGGACTCAAGTGAACTTTTACTTTATCATGGTAGAGAAATTTTTTTCTACAGGACAGAGACTAAAAACCCTAATAATTGACAAATTTGACTAGTAATACTTTTAAAAATCAGTGTATTCAAAATTATATGGAAAATAGAAAAGCTAGAAAAAATTCCACATATTTACAGCATATAAAGAGCCACTATGCTTTAATTCCCAAAAAAGGCAAACAAAAAAAAAGTTCTAAAAATTGTGCAAAGGACACAAATCCTCAAGAAAAAGAACCCATCACACACCTACAGAAAGGTTCACTAGTAATCACATAAATGCAAATGAAGACAGTATGTGGCATCATTGTTGACAAACAGGCAAAATGAAGAAAAACAGTGTCTGAACATCAAGGTGTGGCGAGTAGGCCCTTTCCTACCTCATCAGAAAGCCTGCTATGTTTCTTCAGATTTCTTTGGTATTCTGCATTGTGGTAGGCAGAATAATATACCCAAAGGTACCGACATCCTAATCCTTGGAACCAGTGATTATTGTCTTGCTACAAGGCTAAGGGGAATTATGGTTACAGGTGGGATCGGGGTTCCTAGTCAGCTGACTTTAAGAGAAAACAAACTAGATTAGCCAGCTGTACCTACTGTAATCACAATGGTCTTTAAAAGTGGAAGGGGGAAGCAGAAGAGAAGGACCTGACCTGTGGTTAGAAGGTGTGAAGATGAAGGAAGGTTGTCATGAGCCGAGGAAGGCAGAAGGCTGGAAAAAGCTGCAAAAGCTCAGGAAACAGATTCTCCCCTGAAACCTTGAGCAAGAGATGCAATATTGCTGACACAGTGACTTTATCCCAGTGAAACATGGGTCAGACTTCTTGCCTGAAGAACTGCAAGATAATCACTTTGTGGTTTTTAAAGCCACGCAATCTGTGGTAATTTCTTTCAGCAGTGATAGGAAACTAATACTCTTAAGCTTTACATGGCCCTTTAAAAGTGTGCAAGGTTTGAGATAGCCATCCATCAGCCATTATTAAAATCTCTCTCTAGCATGCACCTTCAACCCTCTTGTTTCACTCTCTCCCCTGTCATTGTCACCTGGGAAAACCAAAGCCCCAGGAAAATTCTACTCTCCTGGGGCTTTTCTTTAGTACAGTCAAACGTTGCTGGAGAAGGGCAACCAGGCTGGCTGGGCTCACCTGAAGTCCAAGATCAGATCACTGATATCAAAACAGATGTAAGTGTTGTGTGGCAGTGATACTATGTTTGTCTAGTCCATCAAGTCTCTGACTCCCTAGATAACTGGGGTACACTCTCCCCTATCTTTTATTAACTCTAGTACTTTCTCTGTGAGCCCTGCTCCCTACTGTGAACATCTTTGTGTAGGGACATCTGGTTTCTAGGAAGGGAAAAGATAGGCTTTATTAAAAATTAATATGGAACCTTACTAAAAGCAGCTTCTGCCTCTACCAGTAGACTTTCCACTTAGAGCAGTGAGAAAGACAAAGGAGAGAAAAATTCACCCAGAGAGACCTCAGGTAGCATCGTTACCATAAGAATTTATCAGAAAAAAATCACAAAGCAATGAAGAAACCAGAAAGATAAAAGACCAGGAAAACCAGCCCCCTCACCCACCTCTGATAAAATGCAAAGGAGATAAGGGGCTGCCAACTAAGGGATTCTTATTTAATATGTAAAACACACACACCTACAAATATGCACATGTATTTATATTCTCATTTTAGCATCATATTATTGCACCAGATACACACACATTTACCTATCACAAAGGGACAGGAAGATATCAAATGGCCAGAAAGAATGTAGACAGAGGTGCTCAAGGTTAAGATCAAAGATGGCCAGAGAGCCAATCAGGTGGCAACAACTTCCAGGTGCCCACATGAGGGATGGGAGAAATCACTAGTCCTAAATAAAAAGGAGCTGAGGTCAAAATTCTTGCTAGCTCTCAAGGTAGAAAGGCAGAGGGATCCTTTAAAAATGTAAGAGAAAGCTGTACTTCTCAAACCCATGATAAATAAATATTTTAAAACCTCCATTCCCTCATGAATTGATGCTCATGTGACAGGCAGGGAACCAGAAAAAAGCAGGGGTAACTTGCCCATCAACCGTGGAATAGCTAAGAAAGATACTGTATCTTTATACAAAGGAAAGCTAGTCAGGTATAAAGAAGGATAATCTCGAGGCTCTTGTAGGTAAATGGATGCAACTTGAGATCATGCTCATGGATGAAATGGTTTGGACTCATAAGGGTAAACATCGTATCATCTCCCTAGTACAAAAAAACTTAAGGAGTAAGTGGAATCCAAAATGTACAATAGATATAGTGAAAGTGAAAGGGGAAGAAGTGGCTAAAAAGGCTAAAAAGGGAAGGAACAATTGGGATGGAGAAAGGAGAAAAGAAAAAAGAAAAGACATGTATATGTATGATATATGATATACGACTAATCTCTTTTAACCCCAGAAAAAGAACAGTTTGTGCAGTCACTGTTTGATCATTTTTTCATACATATGTCTGGTAATCTGAACAACTACTTTAAAAACTACAGTGTGCAACACATTAACCATTGTAAATCCTCTAATATTCTGTTTGAAATTCTGCATCATTGTTTTTACTCTTTTTTCTTTTTCCATTTTAAAATAAAAAATAAAACATGTCACTTAACTTTTTTATTATTACATGTTTGTGATACAAAAAGAATACATTCATCATGGGAGTTGGTCCATATACATGTCTCATCTTAGTCCTTTTTGCTTGGCCTTCCCTTCTCCCGTCCGTCACCTTCTATCCCTATATCACTTTTCTATGTGAAAATTGTCTACCTTCTTGTTTCCCACCATCTTTTATTTTGGTCTTTAAATTATTTACACTTTAGATTTCTAAGAGAAATCTTGTGATACTTGACCTTCTTTGCCCGATTTATTGTTATGGTCTCAAGGTGCATTCATTTTCCTACAAATGACTCCAATTTATAAATTTTTTTTATGCCTGAGTGATATTCCATTGTGTACATATATCACATTTTCTTTATTCATTCATCTGCTGATAGACATATAGGCGATTTATAAGATTTAGCAATTGTGAGTTGCGCTGCTATGAACATGCCATTTTTAGTTATCACAGTTATGTGTTTTTTTTTTTTTTGTACCAGGAATCAAACTCAGGACCTTGCACTTGCTGGGTAGGTACTGTGCTGCTGAGCTAGATCCCTGGCCTTTAGTTATCACATTTAAAAGGGAGAAAATAATAAAAGAGATACAGATTTCTATAACAAGTTCTAAATGCTTATTTTTAAATTTTGGACTTGTTTTATTAGGAACTTACAACAAACTGCTTACAGGCTGAGATAGACCTACAGGTCACACTCTGGGGAACACAAAGATGCAGCTTTTCTACTTCCTGCTCAGACCTTGCGGGGGCTTCCTGTGCTGCTCAGCAGCAGACAAGGCCTGTGATGATGGAAACTCCCTCCATGCTCTGGGCTTCCTTCCGCTCTTTGAGTTCTTCTCTGGCACATTGACCCCATACACACTGGCCTCCTGCTCTTCCATGACCAGGTCATTCATCTTCCTACCCTCCAGCTTCGTTCTTGAAGTTTTCTGCGCCTGGAATGTGTTTTCTTGGAAAAGTCATATGACTTGCCTTCTCCTTTAGTTCACTGCTTAAATGTCACTCCTCATTACTGCCCTCCCTTCATACTTGGTTTAAAAATAGCTATCTTCATCCTCCCAAAATACTTTACTCATTTATTGCTTTCCCATATTAGAATGTAAGTTCTATAAAACTGGAAAATTCTCTATTTTGTGCACTGCTGTTTTCTTAGTAACTAGAATAGACCCTGGCATGTAGTAGGTGATAAAAACATTTCCTGACTGGTAACTAATTGAATGAGTCTAACATTTAAGAATATAGCATAATCAGAAATATGTTAAAAGTTAGATGTACTAAGAAGTTCATAGTAATCTAAAAATACAGAGTCTACCAAAAATGATGCATATTTTAGGAAAAGAAAAACTTGTATAGATATTTTAATACTAAATTTATTGAGACATCATGAGATTAATACAAGCTACCTTTGGCTTCTACAATTGTAAGAGATGCTCAAAGTGGTGGCCATTACCTTCCAGACATTTATTAGTATGGCAAACCGCTGCTTGGGTAACTTGGTCATTTTCAATTTCTTTTCTAAGGGCCAGCAGTGTAGTGAGTTTCCCATGATCTAAGACATCCTCTAGGGTCCTCCATATGAAGGTTAACAGCATCTGTCTAAAAAACATCATACTATTTTTTCTTTTCCTGAATTTGTATATATATTTTTGGTGGACTCTGTATTTATCAAGCATTATTAATGAGAAAGTTATAAAAATCATAAGTCCCCTCTGTACCCACTAATAGGATATTGATTAAATGGATTTTGCTAAATATCTAGCATTTTGCCTGCTCAGTAGCTCTGTTCTCCTTGAAAATGCCTTCACCCTTCTATGGAAGTTGCTGTATTCTAAGAGTTAATTGGAGTAAGGGTGGAAATTCAGCAATGAGTCTCTCCCCTGTGACTGTGAACACTGTGCCTCCAAATTATAGGCAGTACAGACAGAGCAACATTTCTTGTTGTGCAGAGAATGCTGCACAGCAGTGGTAGAACGTTAAATGGAACCAAGGTAGGAAACATTTCAAAAGTATAGACATCTTCAGTCTTTTTGAGTCTCTGGTTCCAGTTTTTCCTCAAGTTCTGCTATATCCTTGACCTTGCCTCATGTATTCAACCTTAAATTCTGTAATCTGACTTGTTTCTTCTTTTATAAACATCAGTTTGCCCTGGGTTCTGCCACTTAAAACCAGATGCACATACAAGATCACAAGATGGGCACTATAAAGGCTGATGCATACTAATGGATATTGATGCAGGAAATCTCCACAATAGATTCCTGAGTGGGAAGATGTGACCCTACTATGTAAAACTGTGTATATGGTGGTAAGATTTCTGAGGTCTCTCATTTTTTTCTTTTTGAATTTTTGAACTTTCTTTAATTAAAAATATTGTAAAGATAATAAATCTTTGTAAATAAAAAATAAGCATAACTTTCCCTTATGTAATTTATTGTCCTGATATTTTCATTTAAAATGCTTTATGCATAGGAAAGAAAATATGCAAAAAATTTCCTGGGACTTGTCCCATTTACCTTTTGGCTTGCTTTAATGCATTTGATGTCTATCATAACTCCCCAAACCTTACACAATTTACAAACCAAAAATTCAAAATGCAGTTAGAATATATATCCTCTGAAATGTTCTATTTTCACTTCTTTGTGTTCTTTCTAAAGCAGAAGACACACGAGACTTTCTTATAATTAAAGATATAAAGTTTTTTTTTTCGTGTTTTATGTTAGGTATTAAGTACAAGAAACACCAATGAAGCCATGCTAGTTTTGTAAAGAAGCCATGCTAGTTTTGTAAAGAATCTAAAGTGTAGTCTTGTCCCAAAGAAACCTACAAACCACATTGATTGTAACACAAAGATTCTTGAGACTATAACTACCTGTGCAAGACAGTGAGTGCCAAACTACAGATAAATATCAGATCTTTAGAAGACAGAAACAGCAGTTCTGGTATGAATGGTCAAAAAAGCTTTATGGGAAAGGTTTGATTCAGACATGATAGAGAATAAAGGGCACTGTAGGTTGGTGAGTATGGTGCATATGGAGTATTTGAATCAACACAGACAAGCATGTCAGTGTAGTATGGAACATTTTAGGGGGTAGTGTGTCGGCCACTCCAAATGGAGCTGAGGAGTTTTGGTTAGAATATAGAAGGTCGTTCATGATAAGATTTTAATCCCATTAGTCAAAAATTGTGAACAATAATTTTTGGTGTATGTATCTGTATTAGATGTTTGCTTTTGCTTTCTTACATCTTTTTATTGATTGCTTTAGCATCCATGTATGTACAAAATATGCAAAATGGCAATTTGAAGGAGGACAGATTTAATGTGGCTCATAGTTTCAGAGAATTCAGTCCAAGATTGGCTGGCCCCAAGGGAGAAACATCATGGCAGAAGAATGTGGTAGAACAAAGCTACTCATTTCATGGTGGTCAAGAACCAGAGTAGGGAAACAGTGCCAAGAGAGAAAAGGACCAGGGACCAGGTGTAGTGACCAAGTTCACACCTCATAGTCCACCCAGATATGCATATAAGTGTGCTCCACAAATCTTCTAGGCAGTTCCCAAATTAACTGAGTTGACAGTTAAGCTTAACAGTTGACAGTTAAGTTAACCAGAGTGTTTTGAGAAGTGTCATGAGTCATTGCTGGGAAAGCGGCGTCACAATTCAGTGAGTGATGCCAGTTCTGAGCATGGGAAAAAAGAGAGGCATCAAGTTTGCTAGGGTGTTTTTGACTCTACTGAAGATGGTAGGAAGCATAGAGGTTACTTTGTTGAATTTTCATTTTGTCCAATCCTCTTTAATTTTTAATTCATGCTCACCAACCAAACTTTCGAGTTCAACGCGAGTCTGCCTACATATGCAAGCACTCACAAATTCTTTTTTGCATTCCTCATGTGACTAAGACAGATTTCTATTTTTCCTACACATCCATTGTTCTACAATATGTTACTGAAACCAATCAACCAGCCCTCTTGACTTGGAATCCTCATGAAAAGTCAATAATGAGGCTTCTGATTATTCCTATGCAGTCTGACTACATGTGAAAAAACGTGCTGATCATGCTCGACAACTATTTATGGCATAAAAGAGTGGTGCTTCTCATTATAAGCATAATACACATTTGCATTCCGATGTTTTCTGTGGGCTGGTGTGTGCTTCAGTGAGCAGGAGGGAATTGGGTATGGCTAGATTAGAGCAGGTCTCCAGTATTTCAGCGTGAAAGGCAGGATCCGGGAGATTTCCCTTAGTTAATACTAAAATCTATGATATTTCCATAAGATTAAGCATTCCTTAATGAATTTTTAAAAAGTGTTATGGCTTTATTAGTGACCCTTTACATATTTTATTATGCAATATTAGGCATATGCAAATGAATGCAAGTTCATAATATATTAGTCAGTGTTTTAATAGAGAAGCAGATATAACACCAGACGTACAACTGTATAAGAAATTATAGGATTGGCTTACGATGGTCAGACACAGGGTAGGACGAGCAAGTGTGCAGAGATGTCTGCGCACTGCAGACTGAAGGTTTCAGTCCAAGGTCTGGAGCTCAATGCAGTGTCTGTGCAAGTCCATATGAGGAGGCCAATGGGTCAGCAATGCAAGGCTGAAGAGTCTACACTGTAAGGTTGAAGGATCTGACACAGAAGCCAAAGAACCTGCACTAGAAGCCAGGAGATGATGTCCAAGGTGAAGAATGGAGTTTCTCCAAAGAGCAGAAGCAAATCCATCCTTTCCTCATTTCCCCTTTATACCATCCTGGAGACAAGTCGTACTAGGGTGGGTCCTCTACACCCTAGGCTGTAGAATTGCTGAGCTGACTTTGTTAAACTTTTAAACTTCTTGAGTTAACACAGTCAATCAACCATTACACATAATAATATATCAACACTTCTGACATATAGCAAAATGATTTTACAAAGCTGATGTTACCATTTTATTTTTCCATTATAATCTATGAGAATTTTTGGTCCTTTAATGCTTTCATACAGTACTATCAAAGTGGCTTTTGTGGGGGAACAAAGTGGCTTTTGGGGGAGATATTTGCATGCAAGATGAATTTGAAGATGTGGAGACTTAAATTGGGAAGTCCAAAAAGGAGGCTACTAAAATATATAAGTTGGAATTAGGATTTCAATGTAGAGAGTAAGCAATAGGCATGGTTGGTCAATTACTTTGGTTATTCTATTTAATTATTAAGGAAGTCAGAGCATTAGAAACATCTCCAACATTTTAGTCTCAGTCAAAATGACTTCTATGAGTATAGCTGACTCTCTCTGTTATTGGGTTCTACATGCAAGAATCCATCCAATTTTGGATGAGAAATGTTCTTAGAAAAAAATTCCATCTGTACTGAACATGTATAGACTTTTTCCCTTGTCATTATTTCCTAATGGTATAACAGCTATTTGCATACTGTTTACCTTGTATTAGGTCTTATAAGTAGTACCTAGAGGTGGTTTAAAGTATACAAAAGACTGCATAAGTTATATACAAATACTATGCCATTTTTATATAAAAGGCTTGAACACTGAACATTTTCAGATTTTGGCATTGTGGGTGGTCTGGAACCATTTTTCCAAGGATAACAAAGGTCAAGTGTAATAAAAATACATTGAGATCCAACAACATTGCTTAACTATGCTAAGCAATGAAACTATTAAGATGAAACACAGACTGCCTCTTTCATAATCACACAATTAGAGGAAAAATAGTCAAGTTAATGACAGTCACAGTGCAGTCAGCATGATGATAGGACTGAGCAGAATGGCAACAAAAAGTGCAGAGAAGGACATATCCAGTCTGGTGGAGAATAAGGATGGAGGAGTAGATGTCCAAGGTCCCATTTTTGAGAAGCAGCAGTTATCCAGAAGAAACAGTAGAAGGGGTCTTTCAAGACCAAGAATATGAGCTATAGAAAGGCAAGGATGAGAAAGGAGTTTGCTTCTTTGTGGCCAATATCTAGTTAGGGATCAGAGAACAAATATTGGATCAGGAGAACATTTTTCCAGGAAATTATCAGCAATCTCTGGCAGGTGTTCAGAGGCCCATGAGATGCTGGGATGTGGGCAGGGACAACCCTAGAGAGCCAGGCCAAGAGACAGTTGTGATCAAGACTGAGGTTAAAACAGAAAATGATGAATGAATTTGCAAAGGCTGGAGGCAATTTAAATAACTTGAATGTGCATAAGGTCATCCCACTGATATGATATGGCTTGAAGAGGTATGCAGTCAAAATTTCTCCAGGTTTTTCTAAATGATGTCAGAAAAAACATTAATTATGGCATGTTCAAGCCCACAATTTTTTTTTTTTTTGGTACTGGGGATCAAACTCACAACCTTGAGCTTGCCAGGCAGGTGCTTACATCACTGAGCTAAATCCCCAGCCCTAAGTCCACATGGTTAATTGGCCTAATTTCTTGAAACAATTCTAGAGTTTCTGCAAGGTTGCCTCCCAACCAGTCTTTTGGGAGCCCTTAAGAGTATGCAAAGAGACAGGTAAATCCACTCCCCTGTGAACTACTGTCTTTCTGACAAACATCTGCCAGGTGTCATTTTAGGAGATGCTCCCTTTTCTGCGAGGGTCATACATCCTGTGAATCTGCTGCCAGGTACTACTGCTGAGTCCCAGGGATTGACCTGAGAGTGGGCACAGGAATCTCTGAGGCTACCACACATGGAGGGCTCCAAAGGCCATGTTAAACAAAGTAGCCCACTTTTGTCTGGTTCATAATGCGTTTCTGCTTTGGATTTCATTGAGAAAGAATTGAATTTCTTAAAAGTTGTTTGAGGACTATTTTACCCAAGCTTCCACGGAGTTAGGACTCTTGTGTTTTAGGGAACAGTAGGAAAGTGTTCGTTTTCTTGCTTGAAGTAAAACTTCATCACCCGAGGTGTAAAGTTTTGCTGTGCAGACTCCGACTCTAACAAACCTGCTTTCTGAAATAATCCCTGCCATTTGGCTTCAAGTTCCTTTCTCCAAAACATCAGGCCTGATCTATGGGGTAGACTGGAATTAAATGCCCTACCTTTCTCTGTCAGAGTTCTCAGTTACAACTGATTGAGATCTAATAACAGCAGGACAAGAATTTATTAAAGCTCATAAGATTTCTCAGGAGTTCAGAAGTCACACTGGAAGTTCCCCAGTTAGGATCAACACCCAGAATCACAGCTGAAAACTGACAGCTGTTCTTGGGACACCGGCTCTGTTGATCTATGGTCAGCCTCAGTCCTGGGGCTGGATTCGGGCAAGACCATGGCTATTCCTCCCTCTGGAAACTGGATTTACCTGCTGCCATTTTTTAACCAGAGTGGATTCTAGATAGTGCTTGTTTCTTTGCAACACGTGCTGCTGATTCAAATCCTTGCTCAGGTACATGTGACTGCCAGAGACTGTGACACAGTCCAGAGTCCTAGCTACCAAGGATGCAGGGAACTTTCTAAATGTAAGAAGGGTGTCCAGTTGCGCTGAGAAGTCCAGAAAAGGGATATGTCCAATTGGTTACTACTACTCTCAGATTCTCTTTCTCCCTCTCTTTCTTATCCCTCCTGCCTACTATGACCAGAAAACCTCCCATCTGCTCTTTTATTAAAACTAAAGGCTTTCTTAAAACTGAATTCCATGTGGTCTGTCAACAACAACTCACCAAACATGACCAGACATGACTGAACCCTCATTAGAACACCTCAGCCAAAGCAGAAACTCTATTAAGAGACAGACACCTCAAACTAGAATCCATTAAACCACAGCACAGGAGGGAAGAATTGCCCAGACCTAGCAAGGAGCATAGGCATGTCTTCACCTGTGAAAGTATGTCTTAATTATGCTACCACCAATCTGGAAGCCCATTACGTTGTCTGTTTTTTGTCTCTGTAATCAAAAACCCAAGGAAAACAACTTAGAAAGGAGATATTTATTCTGGCTTTTGGTTTCAAGGTTTCAGTTCATAGTCAGTTGGGTCCTTTGCTTTTTGGTTTGTGGTGAGGCAAAAACATCATGGTGGAATGGTGTGGTGGTGGAGCATTGCTCTTGTCATCTGGATAGGAAGCAGAGAATAAGGGAAAAAGGCAGAGAGAAGGGAGTCAGAGACAAAATATAATCCTCCAGATTATGCTTCTATGATCCACTCCTTTCAGTAGGCCTTACCTTTCAAGTTTTCATTATCTCCCAATAATGGCATCAAATTATTATTTCATCAATCAGTCAATCCTTGGTTGAGTTAGAGCCCTCATGATTGGGCTGGGGATTTAGTTCAGTGGCCTAAGTGCCTGTCTGGCAAGTGTGAGGTTGTGAGTTCGATCATCAGTGCTACAAAAAAAAAAAAGCCCTCATGATCCAATTATTTTACAAAAACCTCATCTCTGAACACATAAGTCATAAATAATAGTAGCTATAGTACTTGTTTTCTTTTTTCTTTTTACCTTTATTCAATATTGGACCTTACTATTGAACACATGTAAGCACTGTTAATGAAGTAACCAAAACCAAAGTCCCCTAGTCGCTTATATATTAGAGGAAGAAGTCAAATTCTAAATATTATAATCTCAGATAGTGAAGAGTACAGTAAGGAAAATAAAGGAGGCTCAAAGAATGCAGAGTGACTGAACTAGTGCTCATTTGTATTGCATGGTCTGGGAACATGATGTTTGAGCAGAGGTGTAAATGAGACAGCAGGAGTAAGAAGGGATTTGGGATCAGAGACAGGCCTGTGACAAAAATCACACACAACTGGGCAGTGGTGTGATTGAGAAGCCTGAGATGAAATGAGAAGGATAAACAGGGCCCCACATATGGAGGGTCTCTGGGGCCACATTTAGGTGTCTAGTGTTTAT
>RJWT010011757.1:5235-15380 GCA_004365215.1 Cuniculus paca
TTTCCAGCACTGGGGATTGAACTCATGACCTCAAACTTGCCAGGCAGGCGCTTAGACCACTGAGCTAAATCCCCAGCCCTTTGTCTCACTATGCCTTTCAGGCTGGCCCTGAGCTCACTTTGTAGCCCAGGCTGGTCTTGAACTTGCAAGAATCCTCCTGCCTCAGCCTCCCGAGTGCTGGGATTATAGGCGTGAGCCACCACGCCCGGCCCTCTTAGCATCTTTACTAGCAGCCACTGCTAACATTTCTTAGATATCTTTTTATCCCCCTGCAAAAATGAGTAGCATGCTTTATATATACATCATGCATTTTTTTTCTTCCAAATAAGTCCTTTAAAAAAAAAAAAGGATGGAGGTCTTGCTATTACACCTGCAGGCCTGGAACTCATAATCTTCCTGTCTCAGCCTCTCAATAGGTAGGGCTGCAGGCATGCACCATCACACCTGGCTTTGCATATAAATGTTAAAGATGTTTCACATCAGCACATAAAGTACTCCTTTATTCTTTCCAACCGCTGTATATTAATCTAGTGAATGGATGCACCATGCTGTATTTAACTTTTTCCTTAGAGATGGAGATGTAAATTGTTTCCAATATTTCCATATTAAAAATAATGCTGTACCTATGAAACTGCGTGAACTTGCTTGGCTACGGGGTAAGATAGCTCTAGCAATGAACTTGCTGGGCCAAAAGGCTTGTGAATTATTCCAACAGTCTGGAGTTATTGTTCACCAGAAGCATTTTAAATACAGTAGTCTAATCGGCAATATCTCAAAATGAAAAACAACCTGGAAACCTGAAGTACAAAAGCCCTGTTTTTTTGTTTTTTAGGTACTGGGGACTGACACACGGCCTTCACACTGAGTTATATCGCCAGTTCTTTCTGTTTGGAGACAGGGTCTCACTAAATTGCCCAAGTAGGCCATGAGCTTGTAGTCCTCCTACCTAAATCTCCCAAGCACTGGGATTACAGGCCTATGTCATCACACCTAGTCTTCCATATTTTCTTGTCTTTGGCACGAAATCTGGAAATTGTGCTTTTGTAACCAGAAGGGGAATTTCCCCTCTACCCTCTCAAAATTTACTGGAATAAACTGATAAAGTAGGACAAGTGGCATGTGTGTGTGTGTGTGTGTTTGGTACTGGGACTGAATACAGGTCCTTTAGCTTCCAAGTCTTTTTGAAATAAGATTTCACAAACTGCCAAATTGCCCATGCTGAATGGAATTTGTGATCCTTCTGTCTCAGCCTTTCCCAGGATAAGCATGTGTTACCATACCCAGACCAGCATACAAATGTATCAGTGTGCAAAAGGAGAGAATCACACTGGTGTGATCATCCGACCACTTAACATGATTCACAAATAGTTTAGTTTGCCTCTGTATGTAACAGGAAGGAGGAAAATGGGGGGAAACACGGTTTTTGAGACTGTGTAGTGTAGCTTGGAAGAAAATTGTCTGACATTTGTTCCAGGGATCGAACTCACCACCTCATGCTTGGCAGGCAGGCGCTTGTGCACTGAGCTTTATCCCTGCCTCTGTCTTTGACACTTGAATTAGCCCAAGTTATAGCCATCATCATGTAAGGAAAGTATTTTCTTGTGTGGTTATATTCATGTCTTCTTTTTCTGAAATAATGAGAGCTCAGGGTAGGGGCTTTGCAGTCTGGCTTTTTCTTTCTTTCTTTCTTTCTTTTTTTTCATTTGAGACAGGGTGTCATTATGCAGTTCAGGATGGCCTTGGGTTCACTTTGTAGCCCAGGCTGGTCTCGAACTTGCAACGATCCTCGATCCTAGTGCCTCAGCCTCCTGAGTGCTGGGATTACAGGAATGCGCCACCAGGCCTGGCTGCAGTCTGGCCTTTTAAAGTTTAGAAAAGGGAAATGGCAGACAGATTTTCCCTGTCCTAGGGGCAAGATGGTAAATGTCTTCAAGTCCTTGCGGTTTTCTCTAGCTCAAAATAGGATTATGGTTCTCTGAGCCCCAACATTTTCAAGCTTTTGACGCAGGACAGTTGCTAATGGTCTTTCTTCCAATATGCAGGCGGGACTTACGTAATGTTTCTTTTCAGCATGTAGGCTGTTACACTTCTTGGAACTAAGACTTTGTGCTATTATTAAATCTGTTCCTAACAGGCTCCAGGTTCACTTCCTCCTAAGCTGATCACTGGCTGCCTAGGTTCCTCCGCGACTCTGGGGAGGTCAGTCTGGGCTGCGATCCAGGGCTCGGGCTTAACGGGCGCCACAGCAACAACGCGCCCCACCCTCAAGTCGACCCAGTTCGAAGACGAGGCATGGGCGAGCCACGCACTAACGTGCCCTTGCCAAGAGGGTCAAAGTCACGAAATCTGAAAATTACCTAACGTTGCCACCCCGCCCGCCTCCGCCTTACCGTGGCGCGCAGGGAATCTGGGCACCCAGGAGTCCGGGGCTGGGCCTAGCAACAACCACCAATCGTAGCCAGGTCCCGGCAGTTTTACGACAGAAGCCCCGCCCCTCGCACGCCACTGGGGGCGGGAAGGAGGTGTGATGCCCACGCCAACCAATCCACGCCGCTACCGCCGGTCCTTCGGCCTTCCATAGGTCGACAGCCGCGGCGTGGCTCGGACGTAAGGCGTGGCCAACTGTCGTGAGGCGGGCCCGCGGGGCGGGAGCTCTCTGGGCCGCAGCTGGGTCGGCAGAGTGTCATTGGGCTCTGAGGAGCGGCGACGGCGCGGGCAGTAGGAGCGGCCTGGGGATCGACGCTGCAATGGCCAGCGCGCTGGTTCGGAAAGCCGCGGACTATGTCCGGAGCAAGGACTTCCGGGACTACCTCATGAGGTGAGGCGAGCAGCTGGCCGAGGCGGAGGCGGAATCCGGGCGGGGTACCCGCGAGGAGGGCCGGAGGGCGCGCGGCTGGACCCGCGACGAGGGCCGGAGGGTGCGCGGAGCCGGCGAGCGTGGGAACGCTCCTCTTGTGCGGAGTGACAGGAAAGCGGTCCCTCTCACCTGGTAACAGGACGCCCTCCAGAGCCGGGTGACAGCAGGATGCCACTTCCGTTCGGTGACTGGGGACGCTCCTTTCAGGCAGGGTGACAATAGGGACTCCACTCCCTCCTGGTGACATTGGGGCGCGCCTCCCCTTCGATGACTTAGGGGACGGTCCTTTCGGTTAGGACGGCATTGGGGACACCCCTTTGCCCGGTGACATTGGAGCTCTCTCCCCGTTCGGTGACGCAGGGGACGCCCCTCTCGCCTAATAACACTGGGGACAGAAAGGACGCTCTCTGGGACAGGGTGACAGTGGGGACGCCCCTCCCTCCAGGGTGACCCAGGGCGACCTTTCTGGTCAAATGCCTAGAATGGGTGGCCTTGGGCGCAGGCTCCGCCCCCGACACCTGCGGGCAGGTGTCCGGCCGCGGCGCAGGGCGTGGGAGCCAGGAAAGGCTGCGGAGCTGCAGCGGGCGCAAGCGCGTCCTCGGAATTTAACCCCGCGCGCGTTGCGGATGAGCCTCTAACCTGAGTCCAGAGCTTGCTTTCCTAACACGAAAATAAAATGTGCTGCAAAGAGGTATTTTTTTTTCCGTTTTCCCGTTTTAGGGACTTGGAGCGCGAGAAAAATTAGAGTTTAGATGTCTTTTACTAGTATTGTCTCAACCAAAGCAAATTGATGTGTTTCCTAATGCATACCTTTTTTTTTTAACAGTTCTGCTTTCCATGGACTTTTCCATTCCTTCTAATACAAAGGACGTTCCTTTAAAAGACTTAACAGTTCTGTCCTGTAATTTATTTTCACTTCTAGTTTTGAGGTGCCTGATTTTGCTTAAGTACCTAACTGTGAAGAAATTTAAAGTTATTTAGGTGCATATTTTTAGTTTTTCTTGATATGATCTTGAAAGCTAGTTAACTGTAGGTCTTTCTTTTTTTTCCTTTTCATTTCATTAGTTAATAGTGTGTTAATGAGGTAAAGTGATGAAAGGTGCGGAGAAATAAGTCCTATTATAACCATCCAGAGCACATTGTATAGAGACAACTTGAGTTCAGCAATTAAAAGGATTACTTTTCTAAATCCCAAATTTTAGTTGAGATACTTTTTACTTCTAATTTTACAAAACAGTTGGATAATAAAAATTGAGTGTTGTGTGGTAAACTTGGAAACAATAGCTTCACCCCATGACTCTCCAGAAAAGACATTTCAGTACTTAAATAGGACTAATTAAAATAGATATTTAGTACTGTGGGGTGTAGTAATTTATCAGATTAATGTGGGGAAAATTTGAACAAAGTAGGAATCTGAGAATGTAGTTTTAGTCCTTACAGTTAAATTTATTTACTGCTTTGAACATTACATTCTTTAGTTTTCCACTAATGTCTCCTTTTTGTATAATAAGCCTTCCTAATAGTTACAGTTAAGGATAATGTTATGTAGTATGAGCCGGGCGTGGTAGTGCACACCTATAATCCCAGCACTTGGGAGACTGAGGCAGGAGGATCATTGTGAATTCAAGACCTGCCTGGGCCACAAAGTGAGCTCAACGCTAGCCTGGACTGCATAATAAGAAAAGTTATATAGTATATAAAAACCATATAGTATCATTAAGAATAAATTATGCCTTAAGAATATAAAAATTCTGCTATTTATTACTTAAGAGTTCTATTACATAGGAAGAACACATATAGAGAGTGACAGACAGAGACAGAGAGAAACAGGCACAACAGTGATCGAAGCTAGGTCCTGGAGCATGCTAGGCCAGAGTTCTACTGCTAATTACATTATTCAAATATGATGTCAGTATTAAATAATGAGTAAATAACTGAGTTTCATTAGATGCGATGGTGGTGTTACTAACCCAGATGATGAGTTTGAGCAACGGGTTCAAATCCTAGCCTGCGGCCTCCTAGCTTTGTGTGCTCGGCCAAATTACTTAGCTCTTGTGCTTTGGCAACTGTTTAGTGGTGCAGCACAGTGCTTGACTAAAGTGTTTAGCTGATTTTTAACTTGTAGTCAAGGTTGCTTGATTAATCTCCTGGATTTCTGGCACTGTCTTTTTAGCAACTCTGTTTTCTCTCTTTTTTAAACTTCAGAATATTCTATGCTCACTTTTTGTTACAGGAGGCAGTTGGTGGGCACACCTCTCTTTTCTCATCAGTAAGGACTTTGAATCAAGAATTTCTTGGATTCCAATATAGAAACTATTTCTTCTCATTTGTAGTAACAAAATTTTAAAAAGACAGCCTTTGCTCTTCTCTCATTTTTTTTCGATTTTTAGTCAAGAATAAATTAGAGTAAAAAAGAAATTAGAATGCACAGACAAGTGCGAGATAGTAAGTGCATTTTAAGACTGAGTACATCTGTACAGATTTATCCTAGAGATTAACTTCCCTTATTTTTAATGTGTATGTTAGAGTAGAGGTGAATCAGGACACATACATCCCTGTATCACATAGTGTTTTGAAATCTGTTAATCACTAGCATGCTAACAAATTTAAGGTTAGTGAGATGTTTACAGTGAATGTTCTCAAGTTAATAAGGTGTCCTATTCTGTTAATTTTAATGTCTGAATTTCCAAGAGAGCTTTAAGAATTTATACTCATTACTCACGTAAAAAGTTACAGTAGAATAAAAGTGTTTCCCAAACTTATGGAATATTAGAGTTGGAACAGTCTTTAGAAATCGGAGGGGCTGGGAATTTAGCTCAGCAGCCTAAGCACCTGCCTGGCAAGCGCAAGGTTGTGAGTTCGATCCCTGGTGCCGGGGCGGGGGGGAAGAAATCAGATAGTCCAGTGCTTGTCATGTGAGAAAACTGATAACTAGACTAAGCAGAAGGAAAACTTGAGAACCTCTAAGCACCAAACTTGTGAAGCCAAAAAAGAAGCGTCAGTTTAAGAATTAAAGGAGAACAGTCATGCACAGAAATGGTTTTAAATGGAAATAAGTTTTTAGATACTTTTTGCTGTGCATCTCTGTTCTGACAAACTGCTTGTCACACTTTACCTTTAAACTCTTTGAGCACATGCCTGACATGTAACTGGGCTTTAGAAATTTAGTAAAGCTGCAAGTGTTTAAATCAGGACTGGACTGAGGGTCTCTTAACATCTGGATAGTCCAGTTTAAAGAAATCTTTACTGTCATTTAATTTAGTTTTGGCCAGCTAATACAGTTCAACATCAAGTATCTAAAAACTTATTTCTATTCTACTTATTAAAACTTTTACTATAATTTGCACAAGAAAATAGGATAAAATTTGAGAATGAAATGAAATCTAGGCGGGCATTTTTAGGGCACTATAGAGTTACAATCTAGAATATCTCAAACTCTTCCCTGACTTTACATAGTGTATAAGTAGACTGAACTAGGCCTCAATTGATTCCTTTTAGTATTGTAAAGTATTAATGTAAGTTATAAATGAGTTTATAGGTTAGTTATAAGTTCCTTTATTATTCCCAGTACCTCCAGAGAAAGCTGACAATTCTTATGAGTAATTTTATGAATTTAAGAGACTGGAATTGGTGGTATTCAGCAAACACGAGAATTAAAATGAGCTTAGAGAAACCTTGAACCAACCAGTCACTACTCCAAATTAAGAGAAAGCAAAGCTAAACTCTTTTCCAAAGTAGTTCTCCTACATCACCCTGTTGCATCAAACCATAGATTGAAATAATAAGAAAAGTACTTCGTCAAAAGGATAGTGCTTACTGTTTCCCAATAGAGACTCCAAGTATTAACAGTAGATGACTCAACTGTCTATGAGAAATGTAAATGCCCTATCCTAAGAAAAAATAATTATGAGAAGCTCAAATTTTTCCAAGTTCTAACTAGACAATGATGGCCCACTCACCACTATTTGTTGAGGTTTTATTTGGTGCTGGGAATCAAACCCAGGTCCTTGCACAGGCTAAGCTGACGCTCTACCAGTGAGCTACATCCCCAACCTACCACTACTTTTTAACATTGTACTGGAAGTCTTGGCTAATACAGTAAGATAAGGAAAAGAAAATTTTAAGAATACATATTGGACCAGGCATGGTGGTGAATGCCTGTAATCTCAGCACTATGGAGGCTGAGGCAAGAAGATCACTGCGAGTTTGAGACCAGCCTGGGTTACAAAGTGAACACAAGGCCAGCCTGAACTGCATAGTGAGACCGTCTCAAAAACACCAAAAAAAGAAAAAAATTAAAAACAAACAAAAAGCATATTGGAGGAAGGAGCCAGACTATCTTTGCTTGCATATAGCATAGTCATCTATAGAGAAAATCCGAAAGAATTGACGAACTTGTGGAACTAATAAATAATTATGGGAAGGATTAAGATACAGTGTGGATTTTCTTTTATTTTTCATTTTATTTATTTATGTGGTTGGTTGATTGATTTTATTTTGTTTTGTTGTTTTTTTGTTTGTTTGTTTGTTTGCTTTTTTGAGACAGGATGTTGCTGTGTAGTCCAGGCTGACCTTGAACTCATTATGTAGCACAAGCTGGCCTCAACTCATAACAATCCTCCTACCTCAGCCTCCCGAGTGGTGGAATTACAACTGCGCACCACCACACCTGGCCTATTTTTTATTTTAAACAAGATTTTGATAGGTTACTGGACTGAAATTTATGATCTTGGCTGAGCCAGGAGGATTGCTTGAAGTCAGCATGGGATACATAGTGAGTTCAAAGGAAACCTGAACTACATAGTGAAACCATGTCTCAAAAAACTAATTAATTTTTTTTTTAAAAAGCAGGTAAGAAACCTTAGCAAATACTGTATGAAAAAGAATTACACAGATGGCAAATAAGCATACAAAAAGATATTCCACATCAGATATCATCAAGGAAATGTAAACTAAAACAGCAAGATCCCATGAAACACCAAAATACTCGACACTAACACCACCAAATGCAACTGAGGATGTGGAGCACCAGGAACTCTCATTTATTGTTGGTGGGAATGGGTTACAGCAACTTTGGAAGACAGCTTGCAGTTTCTTAGAAAAGCAAATATACTTTGACCATACAATCCAGTAATTGTGTTCCTTGGTATTTACTCAAAGGAATTGAAAACTTACATCCACACAAAGATCTTCATGTGGGTATTTATAGCAGCTCTATTCATAATTGCCAAAACTTGGAATCAAACCAGACATCTTTAGTAGGTGAATGGAAAAACAGTGGTACCTCCAGGTAATGTAATATTATTGAGCACTGAAAGAAAATCAGCTGTAAAACCATGAAAAGATATAGAGAAAACTTAAATGCCTATGACCAAGTGAAAGAAACCAATCTGAGAAGGCTATGTTATACCTGGCTCCAACTATATACGTTATGGAAATTGCAATCTTATGGACATAGCAGAACAGTGTTTGCGGGAGGGCAGGGCAAGATGAGTAGGGAAAGCACAGAGGATCTTTAAGATAGTGGAAACCCTATATAACACTGCAGTGATGGATACGTGCCATTGTACCTTCATCCAAACCCCCACAGAACATATAATTTCTCTACCATGAGAATTTAAGGTCATAAGAAAGCCCAAGAAATCTCTACTAGATTTTTCTTTTTGTTACTTTCATTAAAATTAAAGAAAAGCACAATACCTATAGAAAATTAAGGCTATTTTCTATAACTTAACATTACTGTCCCCAAATCACAGTTTATATGCAAATACAAATTCAGATTTATCCTTCTTTGGAACAAGTATTTATGTATACTGAGAGCACCTCTACCCCAGTTATCTCTGCACAAAAATGTTTTTAGATTTTTTTTTTTGACACAAGCTCTTGCTATGTACTTTAGGGTGGCCTTGAACTCACTGTGTAGCCCAGCCTGGCCTGAAACTCATAGAAATCCTCCTGCCTCAGCCTCCTGAGTGCTAGGATTACAGGTGTGCATCACCGTGCCTGGCATTTTCAGATTTTTTTAAAAGCAGAAGAGAAAACATAGAATACATTAATGACTAAGGCATGGGAATATTAGACTCCCATTTTTCAATTTTTTTTTTACTGAGTAGTTGATTCATGTTTTAGACAGTGCTGACATTGAGGGATGTTGAGTTGTAGATTTTTGTATTTAACAATAATGTTTAGAATAACCATTCTCAGACTATTTTACAGTCATAAACCTCTCTTAAAGTAAAACTGTCCATATTACTTGTCTAAGCATTTTAATGTAGGACTTTTGGACTGAGCAAGCATAAATTAATGGGGGCAAAAATTAATTTTCCTTTATTCACATATTTTTATAGTCAATATTAAAATCACCTGCTATAAAATAGGATAGAATAGAACTATTGTATGATGTGAAAAGAGAGTCCTAGGTTAAAAACTAAATTGTTCTTTTTTTTTTTTTTTTGAGACGGTCTTACTGTGTTCAGGATGGCCTTGAGTTCACTCTGTAACCTAGACTGACCTTGAACCCATGGCAATCTCCTGCCTCAGCCTGCCAAGTGCTGGGACCACACCCGAGTTTTAATGTTTTTTTATTGCAGTGACAAAACAGCTTAGAGTAGATACTTTATAAGGAAAAGAGGCTCATTTAACTTACAGTTTGGAAGGCTGAAAGTCCAAGATCAAGTGGCCCCTTTTTGACTGTGTCACATGACAAACAGAAAGCTTCTGGCAGCATGCAAAAGGGGCCACACTCATGGGCCATCTTCCTTCTATAATAACCTACTCATGTCAAAACTTGCTCCATAAGACCAATTAATTTATTCCTAGTGACCTAATTGAACTAGGCCTGTTGTGGTTTAGATCTGGAATGTCCCTCAAAACTGTCATGTACACAGAGGTGAGGCTATTGAAAGGTGATTGAGTCAGTACTCATTGGTGGATTCACCCACTAGTGAGTTCAGCCACTGAGTGTGATTTTAGGAGGTGGAGCCTGATCAGAAGAGACGGATCACTGGAGGCATGACCTAGAAGGGTATATCTCCCTTCCAGGCTCTTCCCTCTTCTCTCTTCTTCCTGCCCACCATAATGTGAGCGGCTTTCCTTATCCCAGGCCCTTCAGCCACACACTTTGTGCCTCAGAACTAGCTAACTAAGGAATATAACTGTGAGCCAAAATAAACCTCACCTTGCCGGGCGTGGTGGCTCACGCTTGTAATCCCAGCACTCGGGAGACTGAGACAGGCGGATCGTTGTGAGTTCGAGACCAGCCTGGGCTACAAAGTGAGCTCAAGGCCAG
>RJWT010011758.1:0-23013 GCA_004365215.1 Cuniculus paca
ATATTTACCATATTGCATACCATTATCCTTCCTATACATGCTCAGACTGTCAACCCCATGCCTGTAAATTCAACCTAACAATACAATCCTTCAGGTGCTTTGTACCTCAATTGCTATTAGCTCAGGTTGACCTCCAAACCAGCTGGTGGCTTATGGGGTGAGAGGGTTTGATGATTTTCAGTCTGCATGCTGGTAGGCTTACAGGAGATACTGACTTTTTTCTCTTCCTGGGTCCCACACGGTCTGTGCAGCTATCAGAAAGGCTGGCTAGTTGGATCCTTGATCAGCTCCTCTGGGTACCAGCATGGGTGACTCTCAGGAGTTTCTGGCTTTTCCTTGTCTTCCTGGGTCCTGCACAATCTGCTGGATTGGAAGAAGGCCGTGATGTCTGTCAGGTCCTTGGCCGCCTCCTCGGCCCCCTCACTGGCGCTGACTCTGCAGCCCGAGCCCACCTTACTGGCCACCACAGCAGGGCCGGAGGATGTGGCAGGGGCAGTGGCGCTGCTGCCGCCACTCCCGCTCATGGCTGAGGCAGTGCCCGCAGCCACGCCCGCCTCGGCCCCGTGCCCCTAGTGCTGACCGCGCCCAGCGTGAGGACGCAGAGCCCTAGAGTGGCCCCAATTTGAATTGTTAAAACATGTATCAAAACCTTCTTGTGTCAAAGATCACATAACTAAATGAACCCTGCTTGTTGCCACTGCCATTGGAAGGCTTGCTTCCTACAGGTAGCCAGTGTGGGCAGGGACACATAGTCAGATACTCCCCTGTGCCCTGCATCTGCCATTGGAAGGTTTGCTTCCTGTGGACAGCCAGTGAGGGCAGGGAGATGCAGCCAGGTATGCCCAGAGTACATGCAGGCTGCCATTGGAGACCCTTGCTTCTTTTGGGGAGCCAGTGCCCACTGGGAGAATCAGACAAACACACCCCTATGTGCCTACCACCATTGAAGGAGTCCTGCTGTAGACACACAGGATGAGAGAAGGAGCAGCCCCACCACTATGAACTGCTGGCCATCAGGGAAGCCTCAGTGTAGCTTTACAAGTCTGGAGAATCCTGCCCCACACCCTGCTACCTCCTTGGGAACCTCGGTTCAGAGAAACCAAGGTGCCTGTCACAGTCCCCTACACTGTGCAGGCACAGCCAATGTGGGAAGTGTCTAGGACACCACAAGTGGCTTGTTGACAAGAACCCAGGAAAATACCAAGATGAAAGAGAAAAAGGCAATCTCAGAGCTCTAGCCCACACAGAACAAGTACAGGAGATATAGTCATAGAAAAAACTGAAAGTCACACACCTGAAATCTCTGAAAGGATAGCAACTGAAGTAAAGAAACAACTTCATCAGACTGTAAAAGTAATTAGATCAGAAATAAAGTCTCAGGCAAAAGAAGAAATCACAAACATAATGAAAGAATTGCTGAGCATATCTAAAGAAGACATAGACAAAAAAAAGGAGCATAGGAAAATGAGGAAAACCTTGAATGAACAATATAGGAAGAAATTACAATGCAGGAAACAGATTCAAAGAGATATTCAGGAAGTTAAAAAGTCAATCAAAAGCTGGAAAAACTGCTTGAAAGAGATTGAAGATAGACTTTCAGACCTTGAAGACAGGATCACACCTAGTGATTGTGAAAGGAAAGATCTCTTAAAAATAACAAGGAAGCAGGAAATAACAATTCAATGACTGCAAGATGATGCAAAGAAAAATAAGTGATAGGTATCAATGAAGAAGCATGGGTCAACACAAATGACATAAAAAGACTATTTACAGAAGTAATAGCAGAAAACTTCCTAAACATGGGAAAAAGATGTCACATACAGAGAAGTGAGGCATATAGTACTCCAGCTAGTCATAATCAAAATAAATATACACCTAGACATATAATAATCAAGAGCCCAGAAACTCAACACAAGAAAAGAATATTAAAAGCTGTTAGAGGAAAGAAACAGATCACCTATAAAGGAAAACCCATCAGAATCATGACAGACTTCTCAACAGAAGCCATCAGGTCAAGAAGAATTTGGAGTGAAGTGTTTCAAGTCCTGAAAGAAAACAACTTCTAACCCAGATTGATGTACCCTACAAACTATCTTTCAAAATTGATGGAAAAATAAGATACTTCCATGATAAAGAACAACTGAAGGAGTTCATGGCCACCAAATCAACCCTACAGAGAGTGCTGAAGGATATTCTAGAGAGAGAGAGAGATAAAGATGACCATGTTTCCAAGAACAGCAGCAGAGGAGTACCGCCAAACAGGACAAGCAATTGAATGAAGGAAAAAAGTAGAAGGACAACAGTAGGAGGATAGCATGGTAGAGATGAACCAATGCATGCCAGATGTAACCATTAATGTAGATGGCCTCAATTCACCAATAAAGAGAAACACAGGGAGAGTGGATCAAGACACAATATTCATCAGTACACTGTATTCAAGAAACACATTTGACTCAAAAGGAAATTCATAGAATGAAAATCAAAGGAGAGAAACAATTGTTCCACATGACAGGAGAGCAGAAAAAAGCAAGGTTAACTTGCCCATCAACTGCAGAATGGGTAAGAAAGATATGGTATTTTCATACAATGTAAAGCTACCCAGCTATAAAGTTGGATAATCTCAAAGCTCTTGTAGGTAAATGGATGTAACTGGAGATCATGCCCATGGGTGAGATGGTTTGGAGTCATATGGGTGAAAACTGAGTTATTTCCCTAGTATAAAAAACTGAAGAAGTTAGTGGAATCCAAAGAGTACAATAGATATTATGAAAGTTATAGGCGAGGAAACACATAAAAAGTGAAAGTGGTAACCATTGTTAATTTCTGATTATATTGTTTTGAATTCTTGTTTTCCTAATTTTGTTATGTTTGGTTTTATTGTTTTGTTTTGTAAGATTTTACTGTGTCTGATGGTATTGGCAGCTTTTTGAAGGTAACAGAATGTATCATGGTAATCATTGTTGATTTCCTATAATCTTGTTTTAAAGTCCTATAATGCTTTCATTGTTTTGTTTTGATTGGTTTTATTGTTTTGTTTTATTTTATTATTTGTGATAGTTTGGACAGCTATTTTGAAGAAAACAAGACATTATAGTAGCCATTGTTGATTTCCTGTTATCTTGTTTTGAAGTCCTACAATGCTTTCATTCTTTTGATTGGTTTTATTCTGTTTTGTTTGATTTTATTGTGTGATGGTATGAACAGCTATTATGCAGAAAATGAGAGACATTATGGTAGCTATTATTGATTTCCTGCTGTCTTGGTTTTTTTTTTTACTTATTTAGGAGAAAAAAAAAGGCAAAGAAAAGAAAGACAAAAAGCAAAACAAACAAATAGACAATAGTGACAAACCCAAAACAATAACAGTAGAAGTTTACAAAACAAGATTGTTATGGTTGATACATTGTGTCAACTTGAGAAGTTTAGAAGTTTAACTGAGAGACTCAGCAGGGAGCCAGGGTTCTTATTTTGTAAATATCCTCATCCTGTGCAAAGCAGGGCAAGGAGATTTTCTGAGTGCTACACCTGCCCTGAAAGGGGGCAGGGGTGGTGGGCTGTGTACAACATAAGGGAGGAGAAGAGGTTTGTTTTCCCCTTTTCTCTCCTTTTGCTCTGACTGTTGCCTTGAAGTGTTGCCCCAGTGCCATGCCACCCTGCCTTGGAGCCAGCTGATTATGGACTGAGACCACCAAAAACTGTAAGCTAAATAAACCTTTTCTTCCCTAATTTTGGGTGTCATGTGTTTGTCTCAGCAAGGAGAGTAAGTAATGAAGACAAAGATGATAGGAATTTAACAATGGTTGTAATATTGCATATTGTTACCTCAAAAGGGTTGCATAGATTATCAGATATAGGCATGTAAAATTGATCTAATCATATGAGTATTAACTGTTCTTTTCCAAGAACTAATACAATAAGTAGTATAGTCATTTTAGCTATCTTATGTATATTTATACAAATTTACATCTTTTTCCTTTACCCTCCCTTCTTTCCTCCATTCCCCATGCCAGTTACTTTTCCTCTTCGCACAGTTTCTTACCCTTACACAATATTTATTGTAGATTTTGGATCATATTTACTCTTTCAGTTTCTTACAGTAGGAAGATAATACAGTATTTACACATGTGAGTTTGATTTATTTCACTTAAGAGTATGGTCTCAAGTCATATCCATTTACTTATAAAAGCATTGGTGCATTCTTTTTTTATAACTGAGTAGTACTCCATTGTATAAAAATACCACAAACATGTTCACTGAAAGAAAGATAGCCTCTTTAATAAATGGTGCTGGAAAAACTGGCTTTCCATGTGCTGTAAGCTAAAACTAGACCCATTGTCTATCACTATGCACTAAACTAAAGTTAAAATGGATCAAAGATCTAAATATTAAAACAAAAATACTAAATCCTCTAGAAGAAAAAGTAGGTAGAAATATTGATGACATAGGGGTAGGCAGAGAGTTCATGAACGAAAAACTGCATGGGAAATACTTCCCAGAATCAATAACTGGGATCTCATCTTATTAAAAAGGTTTTGCAAGGGCTGGGGATTTAGCTTAGCAGCCTAAGCGCCTGCCTGGCAAGCACGAGGTTGTGAGTTCGATCCCTGGTGCTGCAAAAAAAAAAAAAAGTTTTTGCATATCAAAAGAAATCTCCAACAAAGTGAAAAGAAAACCCACGAATTGGGAAAATATCTTGGCAAACTGTTCCTCAGACAAAGGACTTCTATCTAGAACATATAAAGAATTAAAAAAAATAAGGCCCCCAAAATCCAAAGACTCAATTCAAAAAAGGGCATCTGAGATGAATACACACTTCTCAGATGAAGAAATACAAATGGCAAATAAGTATATCAAAAAATGTACAACATCAATGGTCATTTGAGAAATGCAAATTAAAATAACACTGAGACTGCATCTCACTCCAGAAAAAATGGGCAAGATGAAAAATCAACTAATAACAAATGCTAGTGGGGCTGTGGGGAAAAAGGCACTCTTCTGCACTGTTGGTGGGAGTGTAGGCTGGTGCAACCACTGTGGAAATCAGTGTGGAGATTCCTTAAAATCTACAAATAGAGATTTCTTTTTACCCAGCTATCCCACTTCTGGGCATTTTCCCAGAAGAATTGAAAACATCATAGCACAATGATATATATGCACCCATGTTTATAGCAGCACAATGTGTTATAGCCAAAACTTGGAAACAACCCAAGTGCCCATCAATCAAAGAATTGATAGAAAAGATGTGTTATTTTGAAGTCCTGTATCACTTGCAATGTTTTGTTCTGATTTGCTGTATTCTGTTTTGTTTTGTTTTATTCTCTTTACAATGAAAAAAGAAGCAGAAAAAGAAACTAAATGAGTCTGGGGATGTTTCTGTATTCTCTGTTCTGTTCACTGATCCACATATCTGTTTTATTCTGGTGCCATTTCATTTTTATCACTATTGCTTTGCAATATAACTTGAGTCAGGTATTGTAAGGCTTCCTGATTTGCTCTGGTTACCCAAAATTGCTTTTGCTATTGTAAGTCTTTTCTGAATCCTTATGAATTTTAGGATTGTTAAATTATGCTGTTGATTTTTTGATTTGTGCTTCATTGAAACTATATAACAGTTTTGGAAGTATGACCATTTGGACAATATTGGTTCACCTACTCTCCAGGAGCAGGGGACATCTTTCCATTTCCATTTTCCAATGCTTTTCTTCTTCAGTCTCCACTTCTTTTTTTTTTTTTTTTTTAGAGGTCTTTTACTTCCTTGGTTAGGTTAAGTCCAGGATATTTGATTTTTCTTGAAGCTACTGTGAATGGTATTGTTTTCAAAATTTCCTTCTCATCGAGTTTGTTATTGGTGTACACAAATGCTAATGATTTTTTTGTGTTGATCTTGTATCCCACTATGTTGGTTATTAATTCTAAGAGAAATTTTTGGAGAAATTCTTTGGGTCTTCTATGTAGAGTATTATGTCATCTGCAAATCGTGATAATTGGAATTCTTCCTTTTCTATATGTATCCCTTTTTTTCTTTCTCTTGCTTAATTGTTTTGGGTGTTTCCAATACTATGTTGGGAAGCAGAAGGAGCCTGCCAACCTGCCCTGCCACCACTGGGGTCAAACTACCAACTCCTACTGATTCTTCATCTTGGTTCTTCTTATCACAGAAAGCAGATGTTGCAGCCAAATAACTGTCCTGATTGAGTATGAAATCCATGCCATGGAAGAAATTTCACTATAGGATTGAAATGTTATGCTACCACAAAAAATGTATGAGAGACCATCATAGGAGACAGACCTGGAGAGTATGAGGGTTAAATGTAGATCCCCTGGGAAGCTCAAACTTAGGCCAAGAAAAGTATAGACCTTGCATTCTGTGGTGGAGACCCAACATTTGTGATCATAACTTTTATAGGGGCTGGATCTGAAAGTGATTGTGTTGAGTCCAGTAGTCTTCCTGAACTCTTGCTCTACTGCATACCATTCACTAATGGTCTGTACTTGGTTGTCTAAGTGTCTATATTGAAATCATAGATCTTGTTTACATCCTGGTGGGTGGGCCAGCTGGAAGACAGTGAGTTCATGCCCTGTGCCTCTCCATTACATCCCTGATGGCAGGGCTGGCTGGAAGACAAGTGAGTGTGCACTCTGTGCCCCTCCATTGCATCCTGGATGGTGGGGCCAGCTGAAAGACAGTGAGTTCATACTCCAAGCTTCCTCCATTACCTCCCCAGATGGCAGGGTCAGCTGGAAGAGTTTAAGACCAATGGGAACCTCAAGACCCTGGACAACAGCCTGGCACACAGATGCACACACACCTTTGGAGGGCAAAGTAATCAGCAAGGCCAGTAATGTGGAAATATCTGAAGCAGCAGCAAGGAGACAGCTATTTTACCATGGAGAACTCCACTGATAGAAGACCAGTCCCAGCCCCCACATCCAGAGGCCAAGACCAGCTCCATAACCAGTACATCTCCAGGTTGTAACATGTACATTATCACAGAACTGTAAACATCAGAAAAAGGTAGGTTCTTGAGATAGCTACAAAGAACCAACTACATCTGGAGGACATTCCTGAGGAATGGAAATCCCCCTTGAGAAAGGCCTCAGTGCTAGTCGTGGAGCTATATATCATGGGGCATTGGTGGGCATCAACATAGAAGACAAAATAAAAGAAAAAAACAGAACATAGCGAATGGCAAGATACAGAGGCAGGGTGCAGCCCCAAACCCCCAGTTCACCCAGAACAGGACTGGAACCCAACAAGATGGATGAAGTTGGAAGTCAAACACTAGAACTTTCCGAAATGATAGCAACAGAAGTGAAAAAAAAGTGGAAAAGACTATAGAGGGGAAATGATCTCTCAGGTACAAGAAATGATGCTAAAAATCAAAGATACTAGAGAAGACACATGTAAAAGAATAGATGAGCTTAGAAAAAATGCCCAACATAGGAGAGAAATAATATCCATAAAACAGATTCAAACAGAGATCCAGGAGATTAAAACCTCCATTGAAAATATATACAACAGATTGAACGAAGGAAATGATACAGTTTCAGATCTTGACAGCAGAATTGCAATTAGTGATCATGAAAAGAAAGATAACTCAATAATAGCAAGAGATCATGAGAAATCAATCCAACAGCTACAAGATGAGGCAAGGAAGAATAACAATATTGCTTGATGTCATTGTGCTGGCTAGAGCCAGCACAAATGTTATAACAATCATAAATGTATATGCACCTAATACAGGAGTAACCAACTACACAAAACAGCTATTGGTAGACATGGAAAATCAAATGAGCAATAACACAGTTGTAATCAGAGACCTCAATACCTCATTGCCACAGATAGACAGATCAACTAGGCAGAAAATCAGCAAAGAGATATCAGAGCTGAACCAAACCTGTAAAGAAATGGACTTAATAGGAAGAAACCATGACCCAAGGTGCTGCACCATTGGTTGAGGAAGATCTGGTGAGCACACGATGGGCCTGGAGAAGAAGCCATGCCATGAGGCCCCACTGCCATCAGGGGAACATTGGTTAATCACAGGCCTGTGCCGCTCCACTACTCCAGGAACTCCAGATCAGAGGAACCCAGGTGCCCAGTCCAATCCACTACACCGAGGGACTGGCAGCCAAAGCAGGAAGCACCCAGGATGCAGCAATGAGATAATTCTGAGAAACAGGAAAATGTTAAGGCAAAGGAGCAACATACAATCTCAGACCTCCAGCCTGCACAGAGCAAGTTAAGGAGACACAGATGTAGTAGAAACTAGAGATCACACACCTGAAATTTCTGAAAAGATAATAACTGAAATAAAGAAGCAACTTAGTTCTTGTATTTGGTTAATTTTACAAGCCTATGTCTGATGGCCTGGACAACTATTTTGAATATGACAAGAGGTATTATGGTAGCCATTGTTAATTTCCTATTATCTTGTTTTGAAATCCTGTATAATTTTCATTGTTTTTTTTTGTTTGGTATTATTTTGTTTGATTTTATTATGTCTGATGGTATGAGTAGTTATTTTGAAAATAACAAGATATATTATGGTAGCCATTGTTGATTTCCTAATATCTTGCTTTGAAGTTCTGCATTGCTTTCATTGTTTCATTTTGAGTTGTTTTAAACTGTCTTTTTTTTGTTTTATTTTATTTAAAATTAAAGAAAACCCACAAAATCATAGTTCTCTTTGCTTTGGTTAAGATGGTTCATGAGTGGTTCTTACGGTTTTTCAGGATCTAGTTTATATTTGATGCTGTTGTTACTGGCTTTATTACTATAGCCATGGTGACATAGTTGTTACTTTCAATTGTTTTTCTGTTTGTTCAATATCAAGATTCACTGGGGGGGATAAACAATCCTGAAGTTGACTCCTGAAGAATTGGGTACTGAACCAAGTAAGCTTCAACCTCCCCCCCCCCCCAGATAAATAGAAGGAGCTGGTTTCTGGGACAAAAGCAAAGGCCAATAGTTAGCCAAATCCAGAGGAGAACCAAGATTCAGAATCAGTAGGAGTTGGTAGTTTGATCCCAGTAGTCATAGGGCAGATTGACAGGCTCCTTCTGCTTCCCAACATAGTACTTGAAACACCCAAAACAATTAAGCAAGAGAAAGAAATGAAAGAGATACATATAGAAAAGGAAGAATTCAAATTATTGTTATTTGCAGGTGATATAGTACTCTACATAGAAGACAAAGAACTTCACTGAAATCTCCATGAAGATTGTCAGTCATAAGATCAAGATGAAAAGTTCATGATTCTCTTCTGTAAAACAAGCAGGTAATGACATATGTAGACACTTTATATCCCTGTTATTTTTACCAGGGCATATGTAGTAACATTCAGCATATTTTTGTACAGGTAGAGCATATAATCAACATAATTGTCTCAATTAATAGGTAAAACAAACTCTCCCATTGCTTAAGTTCCTTGGCCATAGGCTCTGAGTTGCACTTAGGACCATTCCTCTGGAGGTTATTGTCCTGCTTTCTTGCCTTTACACTTGGCCTCTCCTGATTCTGCTCCTGCTTCCTCTCAGCATCCTTGCTAGCCCTCCCAGTTCCACTTCACCCACCCAATACCTGTGCTTACCTGACCTGAGCATGCTGACAGTTCACACTTTGAATTTTTGTGCTTTTTGTTCCAACTATGAGGATGTTCTCCACCCGGTTTTTACCCTGGGCCCTTGACCATATCCCACTCCTTCAGGAAGCACTTGTAGTGTCCCTCCAGTGAACCCTCTGAGGATCATCTGCCTTTTTTTCTAGCCTCCTCTGTTAAGTCCGAGCTCCCTTGGCAGAACTATACAAAAACCCAGTGCCTCTGAGTGTCAAGTCTCTTGTTTTTCGCTAGTTGAAAAGAAGCAACAAAATAGAATACAATGCTATGGTTCACCCAGGGCATCAAAAGCTCTGTCCTTGTCTTCAAGACACACAGATTAACTCCCTTGTTCTCACATTTGAGGGCAGATCTGTAGAGCAATGAGGTGGTGATGTCCTAGTGACATCTTGTCTGCTTGTCCTATTTCTCCTGTCATTTACCTGGAGTTTCCTGGTCACCACCATATTCTCTATGAGGATGTATCTTTCCTTTGCCATTTTTTCTCTTTTCTCTCTTTAAACCAATGTTTAATGAGACCTATACAGTCTCCTCCACAAAAGGTTTTTGAAAGATAAATGTTCTAGAGGGAGGACTTTAGGGATAAATTTTGGAAGGAAGTACAACAGAACCAGAGAAGCTTTTCATAATTTTATTTTAGAGCCCACAACAGCTGCTTGAGCCATGCTTACTTAGAGGAAACCACATGGGAATTGTGAGATATAGAAGGGTTTCCCTGAATATATGTATAGAATACTTGTAGCCCAAAATCGATTTGCATGGATGGATATCACGGCATCATCATTAGGGTAGATCCCCAGCTCCCAAAAACCTCAACCACTACTGCAACTTGTATAGGGCCTGGAAGAGAGTTACAGACACTTCACCATCATTTTTCCCCCGTTTAGATCAGGTATCTGCCCAATGGGGCAGAATTTACAAAATTACTTACAAATTGCTCATCTTTCTTAGTTTTGCTCATGTTACACATCCCTTTTTGTACCGAGCTTCATTTCACCAGCTTCCAAGAGTCCTCCTTCCACCCTATCCTCTGATCTTCCACCTGAAAGTTTTGTTTCTGCTTTTCATTCCCTGGTGGAGAACTCCTCTCTTAGAAAATGCCTGCACTCACTGTTGGTCTGGAACTCCCAGTAGAAGTTTCTTGGGGAATCTCCATAGAGGCAGGTAGTGTATCTATAGTTGGAGCTGCCATGAATTGGCTTGCTGCTTCTGAGGTAAGTCTTAATCTGATGGATGGAGGGGATGCAGTGTTAGTCTACTCACTAGAAGTTAATGGAAAGGGCAAAAAGATGAAATGAAGAAGCTGCAGGTTTGCTACATTTATGGAGCAGTCCACATTCTTACTGTCAATGCAAGGGCTTGGTGGTGTCGGGTTTTTTCTCTTCCTATCCTCTAACCCCTGCTTGAAGTGTGGGTGTGAGACTCAGGATGAAACAGGAAGACAGATGTGAATGAATTCGTAGGCTTCACCCTGGGGTGATGGCTCTTTGTAGAGCAGCTTGGATTTTTATCTATCAGTGGGAATCTGTGGGATTGGCCTACCTGATCTTTTACTTTTTGGCCTGCTGAAATGGCAGCCTGGCTGGTTGAGTGTATCTGTGAGGCCAGCTCTTGTCATGTTGACTGGGTCCTGCTGTACGCACTTTTAACTTTGAAAACCTTGATGACTTTTTTTCAGTACATGCTTGCTATACAGGAAATTTACAAACAATCATCTTAATGAGTAGGTACATGTACATAACATATCTTGATTCTTTTTTATTTGGCTTTCCCTCCCCACTCACCTTCCTACCTCAGTGACTGAAATTACTCTTTTCACTGCTGCTTGCTTCTACTGCAAGATGAAACCTTTACCTCTCAAGACTGTCTGTTAGATAAGCTAAGGAAATCTAGAGGGGAAAATCTTTTCCTTCCTTTCTTCCTTCTTTCTACCTTTCTTTTCTTCCTTCCTTTTTTCTTTCTTTCTTTCTTTCTTTCTTTCTTTCTTTCTTTCTTTCTTTCTTTCTTTCTTTTTTCCTTTTTTTAACTTGACAGCACTCTACAAATTAAGGTCTCAGACTATTGTACATATCAACTTTCAATGCCTAGTTTGTATTCACCCAGCTGTTTTAGCCTGTGGTCTGTCAACCCTTGTAGATAAAGTCATTCACTGTGTAAATATAGGTGGAAAGAAATTGCATCATTGTTTTATTAACCTCTCACTGACATTCAGCATTGTTTTAGTGATAAAAGCATCAATGCAACACAGTAGTATTAGTATTATGCTGGATTTTATAACAAGGAAAAAGAAAATGGTTCATAGCACCTGATAGATGACAATATCTCAAAATTTTCCCACACTCATCACTGCCCTGAACATGTGAGAGTAATCAGAGTGGCTGGTTTTGCCTGGCTGAGACCACTTCCCATCTGCTCATCCCAGAAGCTTACTCTGATCCCTGGAAATTCTGCACTGAGAATTCCTCAGCCCCATAGGAAATCCCAGTGTCTTCACCATTTGATGCTACTCTGAACACCCACAGAGCTCTAGTCTTCAGAAGACCTTATCCTTGTGTTATTTACTTCTTTATTGGATTTCTAATAAAATATCACCATAAAACAGATTTTTCAACAGTTGTATACTTGAAATAAAAGAAATACCAGAATCCTTTGTATGTCCAGCCTGTGGGTGCCAGGTGTGTCATAGGCCAGCACAGATTAATGTAGTTATTACTCAAACTGAGCACCAGCAGCCATCACAGATCACATTTTCATGAAGTCAAAATTAATGTGTTTATATATTTAATGTGTTGTTTTTCCAACTGATTCATCAGTAAACACATATATTACTGTTTTGTGAGCTTATTTAATTTAATTTTATCAGTGTTATTCAATGTGGTGGTTTTCATAAGTAATCTAATCTTCATTTATACATTTAAAAATTTTTTTTTCTGGTAAGTGTGTCAGAGGCTTTCTGAGACCAGTAAAATAGTCTGTATCATTAAAATGCTTAAGTGCTGTGTTTTATGACAAGTTTTTTTCATCTTAAAGAATTATACTGTCTTTATATTAAAAAACAAAATCACGGCTATAATGCATTATGTTTTAAATCTAAAAGAAATATGAGCTTACCTCACTTGCTCAAAAATTCAGTGGTAAAAATATTATAATTGATAGAAAATGAAGTGATAGAAATTTTAAACTAATGAATTCTATTTTCCTAGATTTTCAGAACAAAGATGTTTAAAAGTGCTACATTCCTTTTTTAATAAAAGCAGAAATAAAAATTGTGTGAGTAAAACTAAGAAAGTTTCCTTTTACATAAGTTCTTTCTTGTTTGCAAACTCATTGACTTGGACTAAAGAGTTTCTTGTCCTTTTACTTGCTCTTAGGTAGATTTTAAAAAAAGTTTGCTCTATTGTTTTTCATCAGCATGACTCTTAAATATATAATTTTGTGGATCACAATGTCACATGGCTGTTGGTTGATTTGAACACATTTTATCCAACCATCACTTTTTCAGGGGTGGAAATAGAACTTCATTAATCATGACAACCAGAAACTACCATTATCACAAATCTTTAATGTATGAAATATATGTGCATTTTCCACATCATCATCTGTGGTTATGAAAAAGAAAACATCAAACTGAAAAACTATGAACTGGACACCCCTTCCACCCCAAGCCAGCACACATGCTTCAAAATCTTGGATGGAAAACAGAAAAATGTAACAAAGCAGCTGGAATATTCTTTGCCTAATGATCCAGAATCTTACCCTGAAGTGTGTGGGCATGTCTAAAATGCATTTTAATGAGTAGGTGTCTTACTGCTACCAATTTTGTGTTCTTTTTAACCATTGTCCTTAAATCTCACCTGAAATGGAAACTGATGCTTCAGAGAAATGTGGCATGAAGTAATGCTCTAACCCCAGGTTGCTCAAAGCATGGTTTCTGGAACACAGCATCTATATGTGCTGGGAGTTTGTTACAAGTCTAGAAGTTCTGACTTCTCCTTATACCTCTGAATCAGATTCCATCTTTTGATGACACTCCCAGGTTGAGTTTTAGATACACCATGATTTGGAAACTTGTGCTGTGGTTCAGAGTGGTCTGCCATCTGACAACTTCTGAGCTGGGAAAAGGAGATGCATATGATCTCCCTGTTGGTTGGGGGAGGCCTCGACAAGAATCTGCTACTGGTGAGACAGTGCAGAAGAGCAGAGGAAGGGCAAGAGGAAAAGAGAGTCATGGCAGAGCTTACAGAGAGGGGGCCCCAGAGCCTGCAGTCTTCATCGCCTTAGCTGCTTCAACCTGCTGCATGGTGTTGCAGTGTGTTCTTCTGAGCACTCCCTGCCCAAACACACCACACTCAGGACCTTGGAGAAACTCCTAGCAGTTCTCTACCACCTCTTAGATCTTTCTCTCTTCTCCCACTACCCCACTGCCTATTCCTTCTCTCTTTCTCATTTTCCCTAGACTTTCCTAGTCCAGAGTTTCTTCATCTGTAAGATAGTAGTCATCTTTGATAGCTTTCATAATTGTTCTATAGCTAAGACAGCATAGCATATTTGGGAATGTTTTATTAAGTATACTGTGAAAAATTAAAGTTAGAGTTTGATTATATTGTATTCATAATTCAGGGGCCAGATATTCTTGCTGTCAGATATGTCTGCCTTGAGGTCACTTCCACAGGCCTCTACTTACCACCATACATTCTCTAGATTCTGTCTGAGACCTAAGCACTGAGGTGACTTCTTCATCTTTTTCTGCTGCCTGTGATATCTCCATATTGAGTATTATGACCCTTCAACTGGTTCTGGAAGGAGCAAGACAGGATGCAGAGATCAATGATCAGTCCACAGAAGGTGGGCTCCGTGCCGTGACAGGAGGGAGAGGAACAGTGCCAGGGAGGGGATGATGGGGGTCAGATCAACTGCCTGACATCAGATGCCCTAGACAGTCATATGTGCTGGTTTCTGAGGATGGTTGTCTCCATTACAGGGCTTGACAAAACCCTGAACAGTTTTCTCCAGGACAGTGCATCTGCCCAGGGCCTCACAGAGCACCTTCTGGGTCATAGTCCAGAAACACAGCTCTCCAAGGTCCGATGCCTCACATTAAACTTGAGTTTTGCTAAGTGTCCATGGGCCCCTGCTTCCATGCACCAGTCATTGTACTGCCCTCTTTCTCTGTTCCTTCAAACTAGTACTCTCAGTATATTGATAGTAAACCTGTGCTTCCAGGTCCCAATGTTGGTATGACCAAGAGGTCCTCTAGTTTTTACCTTTCACCTTTAGTGTTAAGGCATAAGCATGATTTCCACCATTAGTCTATTTTTTTTCTTTTCTTGAAGTGTACATATATATATAAACATAGAAACACAATATGTGCGCTTGATAATTTCTGGTAACTTTCTGTTATCATTTTTGTGGAATTTCTGTAGATTGTTGCATTTAGCAATAACTTTGTTTTCTCCATCATATTTACCATATATCACAATTTACACTGTTCTATTGATAGACATTGCTTTTTTTTTTTTAGTATTTCCTACTTTGTGTAAGACTATTACAACATTTTTACACATTATGGTTTGGATGCAGACTTTCTTCAGTGCCTTGCGTGTTGATCCCATGTCCATGCTGCTGAGAGGTGAAAGAACCTTAGAAATTGAGGTTTAATTGTAGGTACTGAGGGCATTTGGTACATATTCTTGGAAGGTAGTTCTTATGACATTCCTGAATGTTTCTCAAGAGTATCACAACAGCCTGGTTTTGCTCCCCCATTGTTCTGGTTCAACATGTAATCATTTCTTGGCTTTCCCATGCACAGCTTCCATTTTTGTATATACATCATGAAATAATGTAGAACCCAAAGAGTGTTTCTCAAGACTGTGAAATGCCATTTGAACTTTCAACCTCCAAAATTGTCAGGTAAATGACATTTTTCTTCATAAAGTTAGATATCTCTGGTATTCATTGTAGCAAAACAAAGAAACATATAATTCTTTTGGTACAAATAGCCACTCATTTATTTTTGCCTGTATGCAGTCAGTTCTGTCATGTATCTATTTTTAAAGTCACTGCATTTGCAAAACTCACAGTAAACACCATAATTATAAGAAAAATGGTACTGAGAAAGTAATGTTTAAAATACTTTCAATGATACATAAAATAATGAGAGGAAGTTAGTTATAAAAATAATAAAACATAATACATGTTGAATGGTGAAGAAACATAAATACCACAATGCTTATGCCACTCTCCACATGAAATTTGCTGAAAAATGAAGAAATTTGATTGTGAAAGCAAATGTCAGAAAGGTCTCAGCTAGGGAGTTATTGTGAAGTGATAGGAAAGCAGTCATCTGTAATTAGAAAGAAGTTATAAGATCAGCAGGAATAAAGAAAAACTCTTTGACTCTATTCACCTTCACAGAAATTCAGCTACTGCTACCCATAGGTAAGAATACCTTGGAACATATCTCGGGACTCTGGAGTGAGGCTGGAACATCCTCAAAGACCAAAAATTTGAGAAAAGCCTTATTTTCCGTGTAGGAGGATCAATTACACCTCTCTACCAAAGTAGAACAATGTCAACCCACAGTCAGTGGCGTCTACAGTAGGAATAGAGAATTAGAAGTGGATGTTCAACTTCTCCATTTCTCTATAGAGTCCCACTCCTAGAGATTTTTGGCAGAGCTAGAGCAGTAGAAACAAAAAACGAGGGAATGGGAATTGGTGGTGGCTCTGCATGCTAGACAATGCAGGACGTGTACTAGGGAAGCAGGCCAGTAACATTTTTCTACTGGAAACTTAGTCTGTAGGTCTGCCAGGATTAAGTTCCTAATCAGCTTCCCCACACCTCTGTGGGGCTCTGCTTAAACATTCATGAGGCAGGGAGACAATGCACATCCACCAGCATCTACAGGTAGGTGTGTTTGACCTCACCAATCCCAGTGTCTGAGCTACAGTTGTACTAACCCCTGAGGCTCTTCTTGAGTGTTCTTAAAACTGAGGCAGTATAAGTTCATGGATAGCTGCAAATAGAAATATCCTACCTTTTCCTATTCTTTCATGCTGGCATCATTAAGCCAGATACACTTCCTAAACATTTCCTTTGTCTCAAGTCCCATCTTGATGGAAGGCTGGCCTTGCTGAATATTTTACCCCTGGCATCTCTTTGAATGATGCTATTCTACCTTTTTTCTTCCAAGTATGAAAGAGTCATAGTCTGTTTTTCTGATCCCCATTGAGCAACAGGTTTTGCTGCATTGTCTCTTCAGTTGTCCCACCATGCTGTTGGAGAAAATGTCATTCTTGTCTGACCCTGCCATATTGTCTAAGATGTAGACTCACTTATTCCATTCATGTTCTTAGATATAGCCTCTTCTTCTCCCAAGCCATTAGTATACTGACCATAGACATGATTTTCTGGGAGTTTTCAATCCAGAGTGTACTCATCCATTTTCTGTTGCTATAATGGAATACTGAACCTGGATAATATATTAAGAGTCAGGTTTGTTGAACTCACAGTTTTGGAGGCTGAAATTCTATACAGCATGGTCCAGCTCTGGGAGGATTGTCCAAGCCACACCACAATATGGCAGATGGCAACATGTGCAAGAGGGAGAGATCATATGATGACATGGAAGATAGAGTGTAATGATGAGCCAGTCTTGATATTTTATAACAACTTTCATAGGAACTCTCTGGGTTCTTTAATTAGTATAATTTTTTTTCTGGTAATAATTCACTGTGCTAAACCACCTTCTGCTGACTCACTTCTCAAAGGTTGCAGTGTCACTGGAAGGTGGCATGAGGAGATTCCCCAAGAAGTATGTGGGAACCTCAGTTCACTCACAGAACAGGTTTAAATTCACTGACATGTCACAGGAAATAGAGAATACTTCATTGAGAATCATTAGAATGATTTATGAAGGCAGAATTAAAGAAATACTCAGGAAGATTGGAGGGTGGGAACTCAAGGGAAGTGCATATGGTCTGGGACTGAATATATTTATGTGCTTTTTGGGGTGGAAATCTGGAATTTTTGAGTCTATAGAAAGTTCAGGTTCAATATATAATGTAAATAAACAGTCTTTTCTACTGCTGAAAGGGCATGGTCCATTCCCAGGGGAAGTCCATTTTACAGGAGAAAAGCAAGAGCATTTTCTATTGTATTTTTTAAGACTTAGAAATTTAGGAGTAACTAAAAAGGAAAAAATTGTGATCTTTTATTTCTTTTTAAAGTAAAATTTTGGACTCCAAGCAGCGGCACAGCTCTGGCGGAGGGCTGTGTGTGAGCTGAACACATGCAGAGCCCTCTCCACCTAGCCCTGAGGCTCAGGGATGTGGCGTGAAACCTGGTAGGGCCCCTCCCAACCTTCCCAACCAGTTGGGGAGATTTGGAACAGCACAGGAGTCCTGCATGGGACCCACCTGGCAACTCCAAGCAGTGACGCAGCTTCAGAGGTAAGCCTGGTGTGAACTGAAGACCTGTGTAGTGAATTTCACCTAGCCACGCATCCTCAGGACGGCATGTAGAACCTTGTGGGGCCCTGGTCAGCAACCTCAAGCAGCCAGAGAGCCATGCCATACAAAGTGGGATGTGCTAAAGGTCCACCCAGCATATTCCCCCAACTTAGGGGGCCTTCAAATGCCTGAAGGGACCCGATAAGGCCTCCCTAATGAGCCTCTGTCAACTGGGGAAACACACTGTAGTAAAGACAGCCATACTCAACCCAGGAAACAACTGACACTTTGCATCCATCTGCTACAGGGAAATACAGGAAAATGACAAAATGAAAGAACAAAATTCAATTTCACACATCCAGCCTATCTCAAACAAGCCTAAGAGACATGCACATAGAAGAAAGTATAAGCCATACACCTGAAACTTCTGAAATGATAGCAACTGAGGTAAAGAAACAACTCCATGAAGCTGTAAAGGAACTCAGATTGGAAATAATCTCCCAGGTAAAACAAGGAATGATAAATGTAATGAAAGAAATGTGGAACACATATAAAGAAGACATAGTTAAAAAAATAGAGGAGCACTGTAAAATGATAGAAACCTCAAATAAACAATGCAAGAAAGAATTAGAATGCATGAAACAGATTCAGAGATATCCAGGAAATGAAAAATTCCATTGAAAGCTCACAAAGTTGCATCAATGAATGTGAAGAGAGACTCTCAGACTTTGAAGACAAGATGGCAGCTAGTGAACAAGAAAGGAAAGATCTTTTAAAAATAACAAGGAATCAGGAAATAACAATTCAACAGTTGCAAGATGATGCAAAGAAAAACAATATAAGATTGATAGGTGTGAACGAAAAAGGAGACAACACAAATGATGTAAAAAGACCATTTACAGAAATAATAGCCAAAAATTTGACAAACATGAGAAAGGAAATTGACATACAAATAAGTGAAGCTTATGGAACTCCAATTAGCCATAAAAAATTAATCAACACCCAAAATAATATAATCAGATATAATAATCAACATCCCAGAAATTCAACATAAGAACAGACTATTAAAAGCTGTTAGGAAAAGAAACAAATTCCCTATTTAGGAAAGCCCATTAGAATCACAGTAGACTTCTCAATACAAACAATGAACTCAAGAAGAGCAAGGAGTGAAGTGTTTCAAATTCTAAAGGAAAATGACCTCCAACCCAGATTGATGTATCCTGCAAAACTATCCTTCAAAACTGATGGAGAAATAAGATACTTCCATGACAAAGAGCAGCTGAAGAACTTCATGACCATGAAACCAACCCTGCAAAGAATACTGAAAGATAGTCTAGATAGACATAAAAATAGCTATGACTTCAAGAACACCAACAGAAAAAAGAAAACACGAAGCAGGGCAAACAATTAGACAGAGGGAAAAGGCAAGGAAACCACAGCAGAAAGATAACATGACAAAAACAAGCCAACATAGATCAGTTATAACCATCAATGTAAATGGCCTCAATTCACAAATTAAAAGAAACAGAGTGGCAGAATGGATCAAGAAACAATATTAAACCATATGCTGTATACAACAAACCCATCTAACCCAAAAGGAAATTCCTAGACTGAAAGTCAAAGGATGGAAAACAATGCTTCATGCAACAGGAACACCCCCCAAAAAGCAGGGGGAGCTATTTTGTTCACAGACATTGTGAACTTCAAACCAAGAATGATTAAAAGAGTTAAAGAAAGTCACTACATAGTCATTAGGGCAAAACTCCAAGAGGAAGAAATAACAATCTTAAATATATTTGGACCAAATATGGGAGCACCCAGCTATATAAAACAAATATTAATAGAAATGAAAAGTCAAATACACAATAACACAATTATAATGTGAGACCTTAACACCCCCTTGACACAAGCAAAGAAATAACAGAACTGAATCAAACTTGTGAACAAATGGACTTGGTAGATGTGTACAGAGTATTCTACCCAACAACATCAGAATATACATTCTTCTCAGCTTGACATGGGATATTTTCTAAAATAGACCATATACTAGCCAATAGAACATGCTTAAGTAAATGCAAAGGAATTGAAATTATCCCATGCATATTATCTGATCATAGTGCCAAGAAATTGGAAATGAATGACAAAAGAAACTGCAAAAACTCAGTAAACACATGGAAATTAAAGAATACACTCCTGAACAATCAATGGGTCACACAGGAAACTAAAGAGGAAATTAAACAATACCTACAAGCATATGAAAATGCAAATACAACTTACCAGAACCTGTGGGATACAATGAAAACAGTCCTCAGAGGGAAATTTATTGTGGTGAATTCCACATCAAGAAAATGGAACAAACACAAATAAACAACCTGATATTACACCTCAAACATCTAGAAAAAGAAGAGCAAGTCAAGCCCACAGAGAAAAGAAGGAAGGAAATTATAAAGATCAGAGCAGAAATTAATACAATTGAGGCTAAGAAAACAATACAAAGAATCAATGTATCAAAGAGTTGGTTCTTAGAAAGAATAAATAAAATTGATAAGCCCCTAGCAAACCTTATTTAAAAAAGGAAATAACTCATATTGATGCAATAAGGAATGAGAAGGGTGAAATCACTAGAAACCATATGGAAATAGAGAAGATCATCAATACCTACTTTGAAACTCTTTACTCTCATAGGTTTGATAACACCAAAGAAATGTATAGATTTCTAGAAACATATGAATTCCCTAAGCTGGATCAAGAGGATGTAAAACTGTTGAATAACCCAATTTCAGTTAAGGAAATTAAAAATGTAATTAGAACCTTACTAACAAAGAAAAGCCCAGGTCCTGATGGATTCACTGCTGAATTCTACAAGAAATTCAAGGAAGACTTAGTGCCAAAACTCTTCAAACTCTTCAGTGAAATTGAAAAGGAAGGAAGTCTCCCTAACTCATTCCTGGAAGCAAGTATTACCCTAATACCAAAACCAGAGAAAGACCCAACCAAAAAAGAGAACTACAGGCCAAACTCCCTAACAAACATAGATGTAAAATCCTCAATAAAATACTGGCAAACAGAAAGTAGCAAGTCATCAAGAAAATTATACACTGTGACCAAGTGGTATTCATCCAAGGAATGGAGGAATGGTTCAACATATGCAAATCAATAAATGTAATACACCGTATCAATAGAGCCAAAGATAAGAATCACATGATCATTTCAATGATGCAGAAAAAGCTTTTGATAAATTCCAACATTCATGCATGATAAGAACCCTACAGAAAATCAGAATAGATGTTCTTTACCTCAATCTGATAAAAGCCATCTGTGAGAAACCAACAGCCAGCATCACATTAAATGGTGAAAAACTGAAAGGTTTCACTCTAAAATCGGGAACAAGACAAGGATGTCCACTATCACCACTCCTATTCAGTATAGTTCTGGAAACATTAGCCAGAGCAATTAGACAAGAGAAAGAAATAACAGGAATAAGGATAGGAAAGTAAGAAGTTAAATTATCATTATTTGAGGGTGACATGATACTTTACATAGAAGACCCCATAACTCCATTGGAAGACTTCTCGATGTAATAACCAAATTCAGTAACATAGCTGAATACAAAGTCAACACTCAAAAATCAATACCATTCCTGTACAGAAACAACAAAATCACTGAGAGAGAGATAAGACAAACCACACACTTCACAATAGCATCCAAAAAAATGAAGTACTTAGGAACCAATACAACAAAGGAAGCAAAAGATTTTTTTAGGAAAAATTACAATACTCTAAAAAAAGAAATTGAAAAGGATCTCAGAAAATGGAAAGACATTCTGTGTTCATGGATAGGAAGAACAAACATTATGAAAATGGCCATTCTCCCAAAATTATTATACAGATTTATTGCAATTTCAATCAAAATACCATTAGCACACCATACATATCTAGAGAAATCATTCTTAAAATTCATCTGGAACCAGAAGAGTCCTAGAATAGAAAGGCAATTCTGGGTAACAAAGGCAAGGCAGGAGGCATCACAATCACTGAGTTGAAATTATACTATAAAGCTACTGTAACAAAATCAGCATGGTACTGCAATCAAAACAGACCAGAAGATAATGGAATTGGTTAGAAGATACAACCACAACTACAAACACACTCAGCCATTTTATCTTTGACAAAGGGGCCAAATACGTTCACTGGAAGAAAGATAGACTCTTTAATAAGTGGTGCTGGAAAAACTGGCTTTCCATATGCTGAAAACTAAAACTAGACCCAAGCCTATCACCATGCACTAAACTAAAGTAAAAATGGATCCAAGATCTATATATTAAAACAGAAACACTAGCCAGGGATTTAGCTCAGTGGCCTAAGTGCCTGCCTGGCAAGCATGAGGTCATGATTTCAATCCCTGGTGCTGCAAAAAAACCCCCCAAAAAACAGATACACTAAATCTGCTGGAAGACAAAGTAGGTAGAAATCTTGAAGACTAAGAGGTAGGCATAGAGTTCATGAACAAAAATCAAACTGCACGGGAAATACTTCCCAGAATCAATAACTGGGTTCTTGTTTCATTAAAAAGTTTTTGCAAGTAAAAAAAATCTCCAACAGAGTGAAAAGAAAACCCACAAATTGGTAAAAAATCTGTAAACCATCCCTCAGACAAAGGACTTCCATCTAGAACATATAAAGAACTAACAAATATCAGGCCCCCGACATTCAAAGACCCAATCCAAACATGGGTATCTGAGATGAAAACACACTTCTTGGATGAAGAAACATAAAAGGCAAATAAATACATGAAAAAATATTCAGCATCACTGGTCATTAGAGAAATGCAAATTGAAACAACACTGTGATTCAATCTCACTCAGAAAGAATGGCCAGGATCAAGAAAACAACCAATGATAAATGTTGGAGAGGCTGTGGGGAAACAGGAACTCTTCTGCACTG
>RJWT010011759.1:0-15527 GCA_004365215.1 Cuniculus paca
AAACATTTATTCACATCTTTGACTTCTTTAAAAAATTTGATAGTCTTATTTTTACAAAGAAATTCTGATTGACTACATGACTACAAAATCATTGCAGAATACTAGACAGAGATAGGGAGGTCACCAGCACCAGAGAGCCCAAATGAAAGTATGCATATAATTGGGAGAGTAGTTAAACAAAGAGAAATAAATTAAGGAACCAGGACTGAAAAAATAATGCAATAATAAACAGGATTCATTAACACTTTACAATAATAATTGTTCATGTCAGTGGTCTCAACTCCCTAACCAAAAGACATAGTCTAGCAGTTTGGATTAAAAAAAAAACAAAACACAGCCATATATTGCCTACAGGAGACACATTTGATCCAAAAGGAAGTATAGAGACTGAAAGTAAAAGGATAGAAAAATGATACTCCATTCAGCTGGAGCCAAAACCAAGCAGGAGCAGCTATCTTATTTTCAGACATAGCAAACTTCAAGCCAAAACTGATCAGAAGAGAGAAAGATGGACACCACATACTAGAAAGGGAACACTTCAACAGGAAGAGCTAACAATTGTAAATACCTGTGCACTGAATGTTGTTACACCCAACTTCATAAGTCAAAAATTATTGGCCTTAGGAGGTTAGTACCATGCTGAATGTGAAGAGCAGCATTCCCCACCTCTGTAATTTGTGACAATCAAAAATTGCCAGTCAACATTACTAAATGACCTGAGAGACACTTGTTCCCTAGAACTATCATGGATCATTTTTGTCACCAGGTGGAAAGAAAATGCTTAAGAATTAAACCTATAGTCAAGAAATTAAAGCCTAATGTGATAATGAAGCACTGAAAGATAAGGCTACATATTAAGGGCACAGTATTTTTTTTGAGACAGTCTTTCAGTGTTTTAGCCTGAGTAGCCGAGACTACAGGTGCATAAAACCAACTCGGTTTTTACCAGTTGTGCTTAAAGTAAAAACCACTTTTGGACTTCTGTTTTTAGAAATGTGAGGCTCTAAAATTAACTGTGTGTATGTACATACATGCAGATAAATACATATGGGTATGTATACACAGCATTATTTTGAACCGTTTTTATGATACTTGCAACTGAAATAGTTTTGACTGATGGTGTTACTATTATATAACTTGTTTGCAGGTAAGTAGGAATTCTTAAACTAGAAATTAAAATACAGTGTGATAGGTGTTATGCAGCAAGAGTAGTGTGAAAACTCTTAGCAAGGAGGCTTATGGAGAGAATGAAAAGGCTCACAGGAAAAGTATTTCCATTAGCTAAGTAGGAATAATTCAGATAAGAGGTGAGTTGGGTAAAGGATGAGGAGAATGGTGCAGAGAACTATCTGAACAAAAGAATAAGAGTAACAGAAGTCCACATGGATATGGCTGGCAAGATCAAAAGAGGTCAAACTACAATAAGGTAATGTTAGTCAGAACCTCAAAAGACCACAGAGAATATACTTAAATGAAAACAGTTGAACCAAGCTTTATTTACAATACAGTAGTAAGATAGAAGTAAGACTGATTCACAAGAGTCAGGGAGCATCACAACCTTTGCGCTTGTTAAGAGATTTCTGGGCCCTACCCCAGTTTTAGATTCAGCAGGTGGCATGTGCCTGTAATCCCAGCACTCTGGGAGGCTGAATCAAGAGGGTCACAAGTTCAATTCCAGCTGGGCAATTTAATAACATAATGAGACCTTGTCTCCAAATGAAAAATTAAAAAAATGGTCTGGGGATGTAGCTCAGTACAAAGGCCCTGGGTTCAGCCCCTAATCTTTAGTACTGGATAAAAACAACAAAACAAACCCCCTTAAAATTGACCTCATCTGAAAGTTGAAGAAATCTGTAATTTGGAGATGATATTTCAGTTGAGCTCTGAAAGGAAAATAAAAACTAGCCAGTTATGGAGTATAAAGAGGGTTCCAGGAAAAGGAAAAGCATTTGAAAGTCCCTATGCAAGAGACTTATTGGCTTGCTGTAGGACCAGTGGTGGCGGGCGAGTCTATGGCACACATAGACTGCTGTTTGTGCAGCCAGCTGTTTGTTATTTTTGAAAGCTCTAAAAGGTTTACCATCGCTGCTGTAGGAACTGAAAAAAAGCCTAGAGTAAATGTAAATGTTGAACATATTTAAAGAGTAACACAAAATTAACAAGGATAGGAATCCCTGAATTTGAATCTAAGCAAAAAATACATCAAACTGAATTTGAAATGACCTAACGAAAGTGCTAACATAGTGAAATTTTTTGGCTACAACTGAGGCAACACTTAGAAATTTATAGCGTGATGTGCTCTAGTAAGAAAAGAAATTTAAAATCAGTGATTCTAGCTTTCTACCTTAAGAAGCTAGATTATGAAGAGACAAATTAACCCAGTGTAAGTGGAAGGAAGAAAGACAAAGAGCAGAAACCAGTGGGGGGAAAAAAATGAGCATACAGTAGAGGAAAAAAAGTACCAAAAATTGGTTCTATGTAATGGTCAATAAATATATGTCTAACTAGACTGATCAAAGGTAAAAAATACACAAATTAACAGTATCAAGATTAAAAAAAAGGACACTTCTGACTCTGCAGTCATGAAAAGGATAATAAAGGAATACTATGAATGATTTTATACCAATAATATAACAACTTGGATCATGCATTCTGAATGGGGATGATGTCATCCTCAAGGGGACAAAAGTTGACTGTTGCGGGGCAGAAATCTACCAAGAATTCTACTATACAGACCTCTAATAGAAATAGTGGGGCTAGAGGTTCTTTAATTGGATTTCAACTCTAGATTTTATAAACTCATCTGGAACTCCCACTTCTCCCTAATCCAACCAAGACACCCTTATTCAATTTTTCCATATTTCACATGTATTATGTTGCCATTATGTACAAGTCATTGATTGAGTAGCTAGGGATATATTTGATATATATTCTCCTCTCACACACATGCACACTGGAGATTGAACCCAGGGCCTTTGTCCTGAGCTACATCTTCAGCTAGCTAGGTAGCTAGCTGTTTTTAATTTTGACATGGGATCTTGCTAAGCTGCTCAGGCTGGTTTTAAACTTGTGATTCTTCTACCTCTGACTTCCCAAGTGATGGGATTATAGGCATATGCTACCATATCTGGCTTTTTGTTGTCTTTTGATTTATTATGTTCATTGTCCTTATTGAAGCTCCAGTTCCATTTTTGGCCAGGGAGAGTGTGGGTTGTTTGCTTGTTTTGTTGTTGTTGTTTTTTAAGTTGGCTCCTGAGTTCTTTTGGTATGACCCTAGTAGTGTCTGACAGATTCCTTGCTTACAGCTCTGATAGCTATTCTAGCTCATCTTGTACAATTCATGCTCCCAATTTGGAATCATCCATTTCTCCAGTATATTGCATTTGCTTTTAATGGGAAATGGTATTTGAAAATCATATCGTGGTTACTAGGAATGTTCTTTTTTGTTGTATAAACTTAGAATGTTCTGAAGAATAAAACCACATGGTTAAAATTTGAGTATGCAGCATTGCGCTATTTAGCAAATACCTCTGGAGTGGCTTCTGTATTTATTTATTCACCAAATATTGTCTGCCATGTGCCAGATACTCTTTTGTACTGGAAATACAACAATGAAGGATATAAATAAGAACTGTGCCTTCATGGGAGCTAATGGTCTCGTTAACCCAGAGTTCTTACTATAACTGCTACTGATGACCTTGACCAATAATTTACCTTTTGAGGCTTTCTTCGTTAATTGGTTTACAAAACTGTGCTAAGTGGTATACAGTGTCTTCAGTTGAAAAGTTTAATAATTTTGTTTTTCACTTACATACTAATTAGCTGTTTGTGTATCCTTCCCTCTTTTACTCTGTCCTTTTATAGAGATGACTGAAGAAGAACAGTTTGCCTTGGCTCTGAAAATGAGTGAGCAGGAAGCTAGACAGATGAACAGCCAGGAAGAGGAAGAAGAAGAGCTCTTGAGGAAAGCCATTGCTGAAAGCCTAAATGTAAATATGTTATGTTGAAACAAATTGTGAGTTTTATTAGCAGTGTTCTTTGGTTTCTGCAGTGTTATGGCTGCATTAGGAACTAGTTACAATAGTTTACAGTTTTCAATTAACAAATATTTACCATAATAATTTTTAAAGTCTAAGTTGAATTATTGACTAACCTAGTTTGAAGTGTTTTGTTAGCATAGGAAAGAGTTTTCTTTTACCCCACAGTTATTTTCAGTACATAAATTAAAAGAACCATAGTAAGGTGACTGCTTCTGAAAAGACTTGCAAGAGTACCAAGAATCCTAAAGGAAGCAAGATGACTTGTTTACCTCCTGTTTTGTGGAGAGAGCAAAGGGAATGAGAAAAAGAATGGGCAGCTTTAAAAATTATCAAATAATGTTCAGTTGTGATTTGAATGCATGTAATTGAAATTATTTTAAATGTTAATGATACTCACAAGTGCAGGTTCTGAGCCATCCTTGATTCTTTGTTTGCGAGATGGGAGTTTTGCAATGTTGCCTAAGCTGGGGTCGATCTTGTGGGTTTAAAGCAGTGCAGTCTGAGCCATCCATTATGCTGTTCATCTCTCTATTCTAGAAAAGGGTGTAGTATACTGATACCGTACGGCATTTTGCACGTTAACATTCAATACATGTTGTGGAATTTATTTGAATTGAACATCTTCATCTTTGAGAGGAGAAACTCCTAGGGACAGTGGCCTCCTGTTTTTGTTCTTCCTGTGGCTCTTCATGTTTAGCTATTTTAATAATAAACCTGGTCTGGTGTGGGATCACTTGTTTCAGAGTTGCCGGCCTTCTGATGCTTCTGCTACCAGAACTCGCCCTCTGGCCATTGGACCATCTACACAGTCCCACCAAGAGAAAACCACAGACTCTGGGACCACTGAAGGCATGTCTCCCTGTTGTGACTTCTTCCCTTCACCAAGTATAACCATATCATAGCAATCTCATGCTGAGAATAGATATACAGAAATATCCCAAATCCCTTTGGTGATATTAAAGAGGTTCAAACAGAAAGTAGTTGAGATCTCACAATATCCAACATACTTTTATCTACAAGGAGAAACCAACCTTTGGTTAAACCCAAAGAAGAGCCTTTCTTTGGCACATTTTGTAATTCTTGGTAAGTGATAGCTTACCAACCCCTTTTAATAAAAAAGTTTGTCCTTAGCCCTACTTTTTCTCAAATATCTACAGGCATATGGCAGCTGGTACCTCCATCACTGTTTAAAGGCTCACATGTCAGTCAGGGAAACGAGGCTGAGGAAAGAGAGGATCCTTGGGACCACACTGAAAACACTGAAGAGGAGCCGGTCTCTGGCAGCTCAGGAAGCTGGGACCAGTCAAACCAGCCAGTGTCTGAGAATGAGAACGTTAAATGTTTTGACAGATGTACTGGCCACTTGGCTGAGCACACACAGTGTGGGAAGCCACAGGAAAGTACTGGGAGGGGTTGTGCTGTTCTCCAGGCTGCCCAGGGTAGGGGGGACACGTCTAGTCACTATCTGCCTAACCCAGCAGATACAAAAGGTCTCCAGGACATTGGAGATACTGTGCACTACTTCTGGGGTATTCCATTCTGCCCTGCTGGAGTAGACCCTAACCAGTATACCAAGGTCATTCTCTGTCAGTTGGAGGTTTATCAAAAAAGCCTAAAAATGGCTCAGAGGCAGCTCTTTAAAAAAAGGGGGTTTGGGGAACCAGTGTTACCTAGCCCTCCTTCTCTGATTCAGAATGACTGTGCCCAAGGAGATCAGGCTAGTGAAAAAAATGAAGGCATCTCAGAAGATATGGGAGATGAAGACAAAGAGGAGAGGCAGGAATATAGGGCATCTGTCTGGCACTCAAAAACCAAGGATATCCAAGAAAACCAAATTAAAAGCTTGAAACAGAAACTTTTGTTGGAGGAAGAACCAACAACCAGTCATGGTCAGGTAAGGGTCAGTGATGCTGTAATTAAGGATGATTTATTTACAGATTAAACGAAGATTATTTTAGCTATTTGTTCTTTTTTGGTCTCCCTGCATTATTAAAGTCATACATGCTCACTATAAGAAATGAGGGAAGTACAGAAGATTATAAAGAAGAAAGTACCCACTACCAGCACATAGAGTCAGTAACTTACTTCTATGCATATAAAAATACTTTAAAAAATAGCCTTTCTAAAAATTTTTCGATGAAGACTTCTGTACAAACTATTCCTTTCCCCCTCTTTTTAGTTTATCCTAGGACTTTTGCTATTTATAAGTATACTTGAAAACAGTCTATCATATGAATATACCATAATTTATTTTTCTTTGAAAATTTTATTTCTAAAAAGTTAAGTTTTTGAACAAGTAATAATATTTGTGTGGCTCAGAATTCAAGAAGATGTAAATTTTAAAAATCTTATTTCCAGCCTCTGGCCAACTATATCCTCTAGGTTCAAACTGTTTTACTAGTTTCCAGAGTATTCTCAGGTATTTTATATAGTGCAAGAAATCTATATATGCTTTAGTTACTCTAATGATAGTGTACTGTCCACATTATTCTGCCCTTGTCTTTTTCACTTACTATTTCTATGAGATCATCCACAACAATACCTAGTTGCTTAAACTTTTCTTTTTGATGTGGAATATAGGATATATAGATGAATCATAGTTTATCAAATGACCAGTTGGTGAACATTTAGGTTTAGTTTTCTGTTATAAACAGTACTGCAGTGATTACTCTTGAACAGAAGACATTTCATTCACATTGGAGATATTTGTAGAGTAATTTCATGTAAATATAGTTGATTGGTCAAAGGATATCTACATTTACAATTTTGTTTACTGACATATTGCCCTTCATAGAGATTGTATATGTTGATACTTCCATTAGTAGTATAGGAATACTAGCTTCCTTACAACCATACTAACACAGCATTATCACACTTCTTGATTTTTGCCAATTAAGGAATGGAAATGATATCTCAATGTAATCTTAGTTTTTAATTTCTATGTGAGGTTAAACTTCTTTTCCACATGTCTAGACCCATTTACCCATTTACTCAGTAATATTTCCTTTTCTGTTTAGCTATGGTGATCTTCCCCACCTCTCTCCTCCCTTCTCCCCTTCCTCGTCCCTTTAAGCATCCTTTATATGTTCAAGGGAAGTAGTCCTTTGTGATACAAAGTGCAGGTAGTTTTCTAGTTTAAACCCCCCAAACCTACAATAATGATATATTTCAGATTTTGCTTATTGTAGTTTTGTTTGGTTTACTGACTAATCTCCATTTTGGGACTTTTAGGTTACTTTTTCAGTCTTTTTGCTGAGATAGATTGTATTGATAAGAAAACTTGTATCTTTTTTTACTTTCTGAATATTATGAAAGCAGTCATATAATTACAAACCCATTATAATTTTGAAAGTATTCTGTTTTATGGCTAATATTTTTTATTGCTATTTCTCTGTTAGACTTTGAGTTTTTGGTTTTGATTTACTGTTTTCATTCATTTTCTCATATATGATAGTTAAGAAATGGTAGCATCTGAGATGCTTCATTACAGTGAAGAGAATAATTTTGACTTGTATTTTAGAAATTGTCTATAAGCAAGCATTTAACCTTTGATTCTCAGTTTTTATGTCTATAAAATGGGAATAGAGCAATTCCTATCTTTCAGTAGTTGCTTTAATGAGTAAAGTGAATTTGTATGAAGTGCCTCATATAATGCTTAGGAGATTATAAGCCCTCAGTAAATGGTAGTTCTCTTAAAGGGACCAGAGTCACTTATTGAGAGCACCTATAGAGATCATTCTTCCTAGCAGCCCTCTTCATCCACATTCTCAAAAGACTTATATGGGAAGAAAAGCCATTTTCCATAACACTTCTTTTAGTCATTAGCCTCTTTTTTCAAGGAAAGTTGATGCTTATCATATGTTTCATTTGATCTTATAATTCAGAGTTGCTGCACCTTAAAAAAGTCCAAAGGGTGACTCTTAGTGTTTAATATAATTCGCACTTTTAGCCTGAAAAATCCCAGGGGCCAGAGTTCTAGAGCATAGATTTGTATTTAGCTCTATATTGTGTCAAGTTTGACAGCAGTGCTTCTGGGGTGACCCTGAGGTGGTCAAAATCTAGCAGCTGGTCTTACTAGGTTGGAGTTTTCTAACTTCATGAACAGGCCACCAGATATTACAGATAGTATTATTAGTTGACACTAGTTGCTACAACTAGCTAAACCAAGCTAGTATAATTAAAAGGAAGACTGCTGGGCATGGTGGTGCACACTTGAAATCCCAACACTTGGGAAGTTGAGGCAGGATTGCTTCAAGTTCAAGGCCAGAATTACAGAGTGAGAACTTATATCAAAAACAAAAACAAAAACAACAGCAACAACAATAACAACAAAAGAAATGAAACCAGTATCTCATAAATTCTAAAACTGGACTGTAACCAAGCCTGAAGAAGGTACTGCATCTAGAAAATCATCTGTAATTTTAGGCATTCTCATCCCTGTAACATATCTGTTTTATTTTTTCTCCCTGCAGATTGGCTTCACTTGCTTTGTTCTCATTATAGATAAAAGATACTGATCAAACTTAAATGTTATCAGCTACAGGAAATTTATTCTCTCCCACTTCCAATTTCAAAATTTCAGGAAAAACTTACGGCCCATTTAGGGTTAGTAACTCTTACCATTTCAGTTGGTAATAGCCTGAAGGGTATATGTGTCAAGTTATACAAATGGCTGTGAGACCACTGATAATGGAATGAGAGCTTAGTAAAACAAAAGGCAGACAACCTAGTAAGTGCCCAATATAGGCATTAACATTGAAAAATGCTAAAAAGTATAAAGTTAAAAGTATCCATAGTCCCAGTATCCCAGTGATGTCAATGATATATTCATCTTTTATTCCTTTATTTTTAGTATGGTTTAGATCATGTCATTGTATTACTACAGTTTTTTCATGTTTTACTTTTCCCCCAGTGCTGGGTATGCACTCATGTATTCTTGACAGGTGGTCTGCCACTGAGCTATGTTACCAGCCCTCATGTTAGTATATTACTATATTTTCAACTTAACATTATGTGGTCATTTTCTTACGTTAAAATTATCTATAGATTTCACTTTTAATAACATTTTGGCTTAGGACTTTTAAGATGAAAAAAAATATACATATGATTTTTCCAGTACTGGAACTTGAACTCAGGGCTTTCATATCAAACTACCCCACACTTGCTCATGTGTGTGTGCATGCACTCTCTTGCTCTCGCTCTCTCTCTCTCTCTCTCTGTTTCTCCTTCTCTTTCTCTTTTTCTCTGTCACTGTCTCTCTCTATATATATGTATAAATTAAAAAAAAATTTTTTTTGTATCTTGACATAAGGTCTTGCTGAATTGCTGAGTTGCCCAACCTGGGTTCAAACTTGCAATCCTCCTGCCTCAGCCATAGTATTTTTTTTTTTAAATTTTAAAGAGACTAAAACAGAACAAAGCAAATCAGAACAGAACAATGCAAGCAATACAGGACTTCAAAGCAAGACAACAGGAAATCAACAGTGGCTTACCATAGTGTCTCTTGTTTTCTTCGAAATAGCTGTCCATACCTTCTCACATGTTGAAATCAGATAATAGAAAACAGACTAAAACCAATCAAATCAAAGAATGAAAGCGTCGTTTTCTTCAAAGTAGCTGTTCAAACCATCACACATAATAAAATCAGTTCTTGTAAACTCTTTAGGAGAAGTTCTAGGCATGTATAAGCCTATACATATACATCTATCCTTTATGTGTTAGAGGAAGCTATAGTATTTTTAAGACATTCTCCTATTGCTGGTTATTTTTGTTGTGATAAACATCTCTGTACATGAAATTTCTTTATTCAAAATCAGTGTCCTTATGAACAGGGAGCCAGAAAATGGTCAGTGTTATAAACATTCCCAGCATTTGGGAGGCTGAGGCAGGAGAATTGCTGCAAGTTCGAGGCCAGTCTGAGCTACAAAGTGAGTTCAAGGCCAACCTGAACTGCATAGTGAAACTGTCTCCGAAAGACAAAAAACAAAACCAAAACCAAATGAACAAAAAAAAATAGATATACTATTTATTGCCAAGTTGCTTTTCACAAAGATTTTTCAAATTTGCATTCCCTTTCTCTGATAATGTAGGAGAATGCATGCTTCACTACAGCCTTGCCAATAGAGTAGTGCCTTTAAAATACCAGAGGAATGTACCTACATTATAGGTAAATGATGAAAATCTTATGATTGTGATTTTGCCTCTCATATTGATCTTTTGCTTTGAGGAACTTCAGGTAAAAGAATTTATGTGCTTGTTAAACATTTTCTATTTTAAAAAAAATTGTTTTTCTGTTCCTGCAACTGCCCACATTTGAGACTCCTTCATTGACAGAGATAGCAAGAGAGTTCCAGAAATTGAAACTCAGAAACACAATGATCTTGGGTCAGACTAGTCTGTAATTAGGTTATTAAAACTGTAGGATCAGATGATGACTGGTTTCTGGCATCTGTGAGACAAGGCAAGTTGTTATTAAAGGCCAGGAGATCACTTTGATGACATTATGGCAGGGAGGTGTTGGTTGTGGTTGTTTGCTTTTCATTCTGGAAATTAACTTTTCAGTCAAGAAGCTGAAACTTGTTTGCCAGAAATGACCAGATTCTGCAGAATTTTGAGAATTGACTTTTTACTAGCCAGACATCAAGCTGAGTTATATCTGTGTATCTCAGATATATCTATATCTGTATATCTACATCTATTTCTGTGTATATTGTTTGTTAATTTATTATGGAATAGAAACATTTTCAGTGACCAGAATACACAAATCCACTGTATAACATTCTTTCTACAATGAATATACCTGGAAAGTTGAAATGATAATCAGAAAATGGAAACTTTCAGTGGAGTTTGACTAGTTTGTGGAAAGGCCTGATAAAGCTACCACTGCCCCTCCTTTGTGGGGCAGCTGATGGTTTATTCACTTTCTAGGCCACTGTGTTAAAGACACTACTTGAGCCTGGAGCTTTAGATTTTTCTCTTAGATTCAGTGTGAACTATCCCTTTTCCATGAACATATTTCTTCAGGCAGAATGCAGTGTCTTGACTAGGCTACCTCTTCCTTATAAGTTTTCCTGTTCATTTTATTTAGATTTAGGTAGTCTAGTCAAATTTCTTCTGCATGTTTTGCTGTCTTATTTTCATATTCTGGAAGAACTTCACGTTACCCCTAAAAATAAAATTACTACCATTGAGGTACAAATTCAGAAAATTAAAAAGTTTACTGAAACGAAGACATTCTTGGGGTTCTTTACTGAAATGGTTGTGAAGAGGATCGTTTATGAAAACAGCAGTAGTGGTTGGAGAATGGATTTGGGAATCAGATAGATCCTAACTTCTCTTTTGATCATTTATGTGATTTTGGGCAAATTATTTAACCTCTCAAAGTTTCATTTTCCTTATTTCTAAAATTCTAAATAGGGTGTGTTTTGTTTTGTTTTGTTTTATTATGTTTTGTTTTATTTTGTTTTTGCCTCATAAAATTCTTATGAAGTTAAAGGAGATAATGCATGAAAATGATTTGCATAGGCCTGGCACTTAATAGATGCACAATAATTATTAAACAACTATCCTGGAAAAGTTTGAGATATGCTTTAACCTAAGGTAGAGATAGGTGTCTTACAACTACTAGTGCCTTATAGTTACTTCTGAGGTCTGTTAACAGAATTCTATTAAATGAACACTAGATGTCGTTGTCTACCTTTTTTGAGATTTTTTAAAACCCTGCAGAGTTTAGTCTTGTGAAGTATTTATTGCTGTTGTATTTTAGTCCTTTTGACAGTTTTGCTCAACTCTCATTTTTCCTGATGATTACATTCCTGATCATTGCACAACTTTACCTACCTTTTGACAGAAGACTCAGTTCAGTGTCCCCTCCTCTTAAGTATATCTCATCATTTACCTCAGTGGTAGAAAAATGACTGCTTGTTTAGATTTTTTTTAATACCCTCTTGGGAAATACTGAAAACTCTGGCTGGTAGCTTTACATTTATTGGAAGAAGCTTCACAGCCAAGGCACTTTCTCAGAAGTCCATCTTTAAGGTAATAGAAGCTGCTTTTACATGCCTTTCTCTGCATCTGCATTTAATGAGTTGACATTTGCACCTGCTCTATCATGAATCAATGGAAATAATCTTTTTCTTATGCAGTTCTTATTGTTGCATTTTTCTTTCCTTCTTTTCCTCTTTCTTTTTCTTTCAACAGGGTTTCCAAATGAAGTTAAGTCTGGCCTTGAACCACTATGTAGACAGGCTAACCTGGAAATCGTGGTGATCCTCTTGCCTTAACCTTCTGGGTACTGGGATTACAGACATGTGCCACCACAGCCAACTATCTTTGCATTTCTTAAAAGGAACTGGTGTGGCCAGATTGAAAAACTACAGTGGCAAATTTGTAGCAAAAGGAATCTTCATAACTTTTCCTTTGGGATGTCCTGTGTTATATCTTGGATGTGCTCAGAGAGATTTCTTTCATGGGCTGAAACGTTTTTCCCAGCTCTGTATTTCCATTGAAAACTAGCCTTCTCTACATTTTCCCGTTCTACAAAAAAGCTTTATAATTATTTTTCTGAAATCATAATTCATTTGTCTTACCAATTAATATTGATACAAGCCTTGTATTTTACAAAGTGCATTGCGTATATTATCTTGTTTAATTCTCACAGTAATATTCTGTGAGGCACTTTCTTAATACTTAAGAAAAAGAGATTCAAATATGACTTACACAAAATTGCAGAGTTGGTGATTTAGATGTTTAAATGGCAGTCTCTGACTCCATAGGGTACACTGTTTTTACTGAAACTCAAAGGCTCATGGAAAATTTATATTCTTATTCTAATTGCTGAGCAATGACATTGAACAGTTAATATTTTTAAAGGAAGAGAAACTAATTCATCTGTGTCTACATATTTAAGATGCTCATATTTCTTTGCAGTCTTCCCAAGGGCTGTTTGTTGAAGAAACTTCTGAAGAAGGCAACTCTGTTCCTGGTTCACAAAGGTGAGATTATATGTTGCTGTGGGTCTCAGTTCTCCTCTGATGGTACCAACATAAAGAGGATGGAAACTACATGAGTGAAACTGTGCCAGAGCACAGACCAGGAGAAATTATCTCCAAGTTCTCAAATATGTGCGTTATAGAAGCCTACAATATTGAATAGATCTTAGAAGTTTTCTTATCTTTTCTAGTCATCTTGACGTAAGTCTCATGCACTTTATTCCTGAAGCTATCATTTCTGGCTGTTGTTTAATTACACTAACTTCCTATGCTAATCTGAAGTCTCTAGACTGATTTCTTTATGGTTCTATTCTTCCTATACCTTTTCTTCTTTTGTTCCCTCTGCTTATGCTTATTTTATGTTTTCAAACTTTATGAACCTTCTAAGTCTACTTTCAAGATTATATCCTCTCTGAAGCCTTCATATTCAGGCCACACAGATTTGTGCCATTCTCACTCTTTGTCCTGTGCCATTTTTAATCTGTTTGTACTTGTCTTCCCTATAAATGGTTTTAGTTTTTTTTTTTTTTTTTTTTTAACAGCACTAGGATCAAACTCACGACCTCATGCTTGCCAGGCAAGTGCTTATGCCACTGAACTAAGTCTCCAGCCCTTGTCTTTTTGAGACAGGGTCTCGCTATGGCGTTCAGGGTGGCCTTGAGCTCACTTTGTATTCCAGGCTAGTCTCGAACTCACAACGATCCTCCTGTCTTGGCCTCCCGAGTGCTGGGATTACAGGCGTGTGCCACCAGGCTCGGCTATATTTGTATTCTTAGATTATTCTTTCTAATTTGTTTATGAGGTTACCTTCTCCATCTTCTTACTATGATAATAGATAATGGTTGATTTTAAACTGCATGAAGGTTTCCATTGTCTTAATAATTTTGGGGATTTCATAAAAGCTTAATTTTGTTTTGGATGGCCGTCATCTCCCATATGGAAGCTGAGGCCCAGTTGCCATTTGCTATAATTTAAATGATGTTCTTTCTTAGGTGTTTGGTAGATAGTACTAGGTATTTCTTCCTGGACTGAAGAATATGACTTTGATTCCTTCACTGTTAACGACAGTTTGGAAGTTTCTGGAGCGGACCTTCTGCTTCCTGTAGACCTCTGTGTTTTACTGTGGTGAGCCTATGCAGAGCAGATATAGGTTTTAATAAGTGATTATATGCTTTGTCACCAGGAGAAAGCTGAAATTGCAGGCAATGTGGTTTGACTTCAAATTGATTAGCTCATTTTATAAATGTCAGCATGTTGTTTTGTGATGGACCCTTTGAATAGAGTCCTAATGTTATATGTAGAATAAACTGTGTCTGGCTTAGGTTTATAACACCTGCTATGAGATGTTTTATTTAGAAAGAGAAATCACTTGTGGCTTTCTGTCAGGATTTAGTTATTTATGAGTCAGTGGTGGCTATTCTCTTTTCTCTGTGGTTCTTTGTTGATAGGAGAATTTGTATTTTTTAAGTGTCTTCTTGCATACTTGATCAAACTAATCATAGAGCTTGTAAAGCATGAGGGGGCTAGTTCATACACTCAGATCTCTTCGCCCTGTGTTCCAGTGTCAGGAAGTGGTAGCATTCCATGAATAGGAAGGGATAATTGAAGAAGGGGTGAGGGAAACCATTCATAATTAAATTTTCCTCAGAAGAGGTATTCAACTTATGTGGGCAGATTTTTGCTGTAGGACAGCTTGGAATGGTACTTTATTTTTGTTGCTTGGAAAGTTACATCTTGGAGTAAAGAGGAAATTTAACTGCAAGGTGAGGGAAAAACTAGTGTAGTGTCAGGAATGTCTCCATGTCTTCTCTTATGAGTTTATACATCTCTAGGCTTCAGAAGGCTGAGATAGATGCGGTAAAACACCTTTGACATTTTTACATTGGAGTGGAGTTTTTTGTCTTCTGTCATATTCACGTATAGTTCTTACCCTTCAGCCTTCTTTTATGAAGACTCCAAGAGGAGGTTTCTTTTCAGTCAGTAATTTCACTAGAAACTAAGTTATAAGCATGTTTATTTTCCCTGTTTCTGGCCTGGCATTTTCACTACTGCTTCCTTGCTTCCCTGTTGTGCTTTTGTGGTATCAGACAGCAGGTATCAGATTACCTGTGGGTTTGTAAATGACTCACCATTGCTTTTGGCACTGTATTTAGATTTATTGTGGATTCACTTGGGGTTTGGTTCTTTTTCAGCATTGCTACTTTGACCAGTAAGAAAAGCTTACTCCTTATGCCAGAGAGTTCTGCAGAAGAAATCACTGTTTGTCCTGGTAAGCACCCCTGTGATTTTACTGAAGTTTTGATACCCAGCCACCTACCTTTTCCATTCCTTTAATTTTTCTCTGTTCAAACCATTTTCAGGAGGTTTATGTGTGATTGATGTACATATATGTCATTAACATACACACATTAATTTTTCTCTGTTCAAACCATTTTCAGGAGGTTTATGTGTGATTGATGTACATATATGTCATTAACATACACACATACTTGTTTTT
>RJWT010011760.1:0-22985 GCA_004365215.1 Cuniculus paca
AAAAAAAAAAAAAAAGTAAATTAAGTCATGTTCATCCCTAGTTTAAAACTTTGAATCATACTTAAAATAAAGTCCAAACTCTTAGCTTCCTTCAATCAACTTACCATCCATACTAAATTGTTGTGAATATAAAACTAAATATACAAAGCAACTTTAAAATTATTAGGTACCATAAGTAGATGTTATTGTTGTTGCTATCATTATTATTGGATCAGTTGCCCTCTAGTGAAGAGTTTTAAATACGTCTTCTAAACATAAACTAATTCCTGCCAATGGTTATATGTCATTGCAGACAGATTGTGTAACAGGCAGCTCCTTTCATTCTTGTTAGTAGATTCAGGCATTAGTTTCCTGCTATATATTTAACTGTCTTTTTCCCTTCTGGATGTTGGTTGTCCCTTGCAGGAAACAGCAGCTGTGCCACTAGCTCTGAACATGGTCCAAGGCCATTTCCATATCCTGTAAGAGAATCGTCCTCTCAAAGTTTGTTTTTGCAGCACAAAGAAGAAAAAATTTCACATTTAAAAATATACATTGTATATAGTACTTTTCGCCCAGAAATGATTTCTGCTTGACCTAGAGAGATGACTAGGTCATGATCTCCAATTCTACAGAGCTAGACATTAGGAGTAATTCATCCATCACTTAAATGCAAAAGGCTCTAGATGGAACTAACAGCTAAAAATAATGTCTAATGTCCTAGGAAGGGAAATGAAGAATGTGGTACTTATTTTAAAGAAAAGAAGGAGTTCATCAAATAAGAATTTCATTGACTGAGTGATTCCGAGCTTTCAAAGTCAAGCAGTTAACACTCTGTTGAGAAGGGCAGAACACCAATTTTACATTTTACCCAAGCGGGGGAAGAAAACAAACAATGGAATGACTGGGACAAAACCTTGGATGACAGTAGAGCAACACTTTGTGGATCACCAGCACTACTTCCTGCGTACTCTAACTTTCTTGGGAAGGATTTCCATTCCTCGACTCAGTGGGCACAATTCGTGTAAGACTAGTTTGCTGAAGTGCAGTGTGCCCAAGCTGAGGCTATGCCAAGACACCCTGATGGTGGTTTCCTAAGTGGGTTTCCAAATATTATAAGTAGCCAAACCCATTGGCACCAGGTTATTTGACTTAAGTGACTTTTATTTTTAGATGAAAAGTCAACAAACATATGAACAAGCTAGGGATTGAAACGCTGAACCTAATGGGTGATATCAATAGAGAACCATGTATCATCTCCCAAGAGGGATGAATCATTCAGCCTCTTCAGGGCAAGCAAGTGCTAGCTGCAGGAAACACAGCCAAGGAAATTTACAGCCAAAGCTGTTGCTTTTTTTGTGGTTGCCATTTCATTACACGTAACAGTGGAAAAATATACACCCCCCCTTAAAAAAGCAGCAGCAACAACAAATAGCAGCTATCCTGAAAATGAACCACAAAATCCAAACTTGATTTTATAGTTACATTTCAGATTTTTATAGTCTATTTCATTTAGCCTTATGTTTCATTTTCACTTTCAATTCTTAGCAAGTCTCTCTTATAAACTCGCTGACCTGTTTCATTAAGCAGCAGGAGAGTATCTCGTACTTTAGAGATAGTCATGCCTTTCCTACATGGGACTACGTAATTTCTCTCCATCACTTTCAGGAAGAAGTAAAAATGCTAAAGCAACCTCCTTGATGACAGAATCACAGCGTGTATGTCACCATGACCCATCATAGAGCACGATGGAGCAGGTGCTCAGCAACCCTAACACAGCAGTCCAGGCAGCCACTACCAAGCATTTGGAGTTGGATGGAAGATGAAATATTTGTCTTCGATGCCTAGAAGGACCCAGGTATTAAAGAAAAAGTCAAAACAACAACAATAAAGCCAAATACATCCACTTTATAGGGAAAAAAAACCAGGGTCAAAGACAACATCAAAACGTACATAATTTAAATGTTCTATCTTTACTCTGGTAGATGGGCATCAGCCTGAAGATTTAGCTATGATGGTGAGAGAATGGATAATGGAAAGGGCATGAGCATTGCCCTGTACTGGCTGTGGGATTCTAATTTCTGAGGCTGTTTGCTCTTTTGTGAAAATGTGGGCAAAACATTTGTCTCATGAGGTTTGCATAAAAATTATAGGAAAGAAATGAAAATAAAAACTTGGCTCATGATTAAAGCTAGTTCCTTTCCTGATTAACTTTCTGGTATTCTAGTTCTTAGAAGCAACTCTATACAGCTTTAGTAATATTTCTCCTCAGTAATAAAATACCTCCCTGAACTGAATCAGTAATAAATACATAGCAAGATTCAGCTAACTCTTTTTGGTATTCAGACAGATCTATAGATATCAAGATAAGAATCAATTCTACAATGTTCCCTAACATCTCTTCTATGTGGTTGCCAGAGGTAGAATGTTCATATCTGTGAAGATACATTTCAAAACAATGTATTTTTCATAAATTTCCCCTTTTCTACAAAGCTGTGACACCAGCAGTTTGCCTGCATCACTAATATCACCTCGTCATAACCCAAAAGAATAGCTGCTTGTTCTTCTCCATGAGAAGAATGATCGTTTTAGTCTGCCTCTTTTATCTGGACCAGATTAATCACCAACCCAGCCCCCCCCCAAAAAAGATTATACTCTTTTTAAACTGCTGTATGCTCTGCCTAGAATATTCCCCATTTCTCTGCCTCACAAACATATCTCTTGTTGCCTCCTTTAGTCATCTCTGTACTCTTACATTCCTAAAAGGGAATAGCTCTGTTCCCATATGTTCCTTCAGTCCTTGTGAACCTGTTTTTCAAAAATTTGTGGGAGAGTCTTGCTCTACTTTATGCTTTCTTGTACTCTCAAGCCTGATATAGAGCAGGCACTCAATATATATTGAATGAGCAAATTAATGAATGAAAAATGAATTAATAAAAAATTCCCTATTTTCAGATGGTTCCTTACAACTAACATGTAAGCATATGCACTGGTGGTCTTGGGGATCCTTAGATTCAACAGTTAGAAACAGTGGATAGTAAACTGCATTTTACAAGGACATCTCATTTAGTCTACATCATAAAGTCATGGCTACAGAAGTACCTATCAAGTACAATTTGAAAAAAATATTATTAACATCATTTTTCAATCCCAATAATATAGTTCATGAATAGTTTTATTAAGTAGCACTTTGCAGAGGCTGTCAGGTTGCTTGCCCATCAGCCTGGACCATACGCAATTACCAGGGTCCCATGCTGTGGTCTGCAGACCCTTCTTGCATTTTATAAAGAGCAGTTCAATAGACTTTGAAAAAAACATACTTTGTCCTAAGGTTCCTGAGAGTGAAATGTTCCAGTCGGAAGCAGCCTGAAGATCATTTATACACTGAAGTTATTAATCCCCTTCTTATATGTTTGATACAAGCCCTAGGGCACTTGGGAGTGTGATCCAATTACCCAATTCATAGAACTGCCCTTTTCTTTCAACCAAGTTCAGAGCTCTGAATTTTTGTTCCACCAATGACTTTTTGTTTCAGTCAAACAAGGTCACAGAAGAGGCCAATATCTGCCAAGGCCAACAGGGGTTTCATTTACATGGCCACTAATGCGAGCAACATAAGAACCTCTTGAGAGCATTAAACTAGGGTGTGGGACAAGAAGCCTGTTATTTGTTTACAGCTAAAGCCATCACTGCCAGTCCTTTACTATTCCACATTTTTGGTTACCATTTTGGATTTAATGAAATTCTCTTCTGTGTACCTGGAAGACTGTAGTAGGATATGTAACTAGGCAAGAAACTCTGGGACAAGTTCAGATGAGCCCTACAGAAAGGATGCTTGAGTCCAGGGTATGAGGCAGATTACACATAGTCTGTACTTCCCTAAAGAAAAATAATTCCAAACTTATTAATGACAACAGGTCAGGGATTTTTAAAAAAAAATTCCCCATCTGTCATACACCTTACTATATTGGTGATTTTAATTAATTAATTATTGTTGTTATTTACTTTACAATGAATATAAAGCATGAGTCAGTCCAGTTTTAGCTAAGGCTGGAATGCTTCCATCATGGCTAGAGAGAGGATGGTCTGGCCAATGTCCTATCACTATCAGACAGAAAGAGGCACACAGGCTATCTGTTGGAATTGACTATGGGGTACTTGTTTCTTGAAGTTGATGAACAGCACTTCTGTTGAGAATAAGCATTTAACAGATGGTCCAGAGAAATAAAGCAATATGTCAATCCACTTAACGAAAGTTCCAAGACTCTCGTTTTAGAATTTGTGAACAATTAAAATGACACTGAGACTGTTAAGAGAAGAATTAATCTTATGAATGTTTATTAAACTAAAGAATAATTAGTTATCAAAGAAAAATAAAACCCATGTTGCTTCAATTTATCAAAAAGTGGTACCAGTCTAAACTGTTCCTTTTTTTTGTAACAAAGCAGTTAACAGATGCATCTGGGAAACTTTCTTTCCTGCTCATTTCACAAAAATATTCAAATTGTCACTGGAAAAAAGTTAGGAAATGAATAGATAAGTGAAAGAACAGTATGTTCTTCTAGTGGCCCAATTATAAAACCAATAGCTTTTGAATCTGGTGTGAATAGATGACAAACTTTGGTAAAAATTTCTAAAAAGTGAAAGAAGAAAAGATAATCTTAAAATATAATTTAGGCAGCCACACAGTTAATACAGATGAATTTTCCTGACATGTCCTGCTCAGATGAGACAAGGGTTTGACTGCATTTTTTGGGTGGGAACAAGGAGAAAAAATTCATAGATCACACTGATTAGTTAATGATCTGGAAACTAAAGGACCTAGGTTTTAATCTTAAGCCTTGAAATTAATTATCATGCGGTTTTGAGAAAGACTTTAATCTGTCTAACCTCAGTTTCTCCAGATGAAATATCTAGATTATCTGATAACAGCATGAGTCACCAAACACAAAGCCTTTACAGATAATGATTGTTCACGTTAAACTACATCATGCAGTCTGAAAACCTACACCACAGGACAAACAGTCATAAGACAAATAGGACAGTTCTTTGTTTCCTAGTAGTAATCTCAGAGGATGAGCACAAATGCCCTCCCATTTTTCTTCTGTACAAAAGTAGAACAGGTGCAGAACCTGACTTTTCTTTATTCCACACCAAGGCCTTCTTCCTGCACATTGCCTTGAAGCTCTGGCATTACAGTTGGTGGTCCATAAAGTCCTTCTCCTTCTCACCTCAGCCTCCACATTCCCTTGGCTATCATTCCAGTTCTACATTCTCACTTTCAGGTACTTTTTTCCAAACCAGAATGAGATGAGAAATGTGCAGGGGCACATGTCTAAATTCCTGCTGAGCTCCCTCCCCAGTGAAGAGGGCAACTAGAGGCCAGCACAGAGACATAGGCATTGCTCTGCCCTCAACACCTGCCAATTCCTGCCTAAAACCATCCAAAGAATGCTGGGGTCCCAGGAGTGGGGACCAGCGAGTGGGAAAAGGGTAACTGCTAGAAGGGAAAACACAATTCTGGTCTCAAAGCAGCAATAAAAATAAAATTAAACCCTCACACACACACATGATTCTTTATGTCCTCAATTGAAGTTGCCTGAGTACTTCACACTGGAATTACAGGCAAGAGGATTTTCTGAAAAAACAAACCACACACACAACAGACCTTACTGCTCCCTTGAAGGGGCTTATTTAAGGCAAAACAAGGCCTCCCATCATTCCTGTGAGAGATCATTGTCCCCCTTGTTGCCACAGCGCCCTGTGAGGCTGTGGGAAACAAATGACCTCAGAGGCACTGCAATGTGTGTCACTGCAAAAGAAAAGAGAATCGGAGGGGCTGGGAGGAAGGGGGGCTGCTGGCAGGCAAAGCCCTTCACGGCACAGCGGTCCTCCAATGATATTCCTCCCGGCACAGTGGGAAGGAGGCTTGTAGGCCCCAGGAGTCTCCATCCCGCCTGTAACGGGATTAGACTCCCATTCCCCAGAAGCAAAGCGTCTTTCTGGGTGTCCTGCTGCTTGCCCTGGTCAATGTGGTCTCTAATTGGCCCTCCCCACAAAGTGCCTGTGATTGTTAGTGTCTCACTCTGTTACATGGGTGTCTAGAGTCAAGGCAGAGCTTGTCTGAGGGTCGGAAGAGCAAGAGGGGCAGAGGGAGAGGTTGAGAGGGGAGCTGGGCCAGGGGGACAAACAGATAATGGCAATTCAGAGAGTAGGAAGATGGAGATAGGGGAGGAAGAAGATTAAGGATGAGCATGACAGTAAGGAAAGATGGCGAAGCAAAACTAAGGTAGAATATTCAACAGACATGGGCTTTGCCATATAAGGTGCTGATGTGAGAGAAGGCAGCCCATCTCATCTTTGCTATCACTTGGGACATGTGTGGAAAAGCAAGTTTGCAGCCCAGCCAGAAGTGTGTCTTCCCATACATAACTTGCTGTTTTGGACTCTGCCGCCCTACTGATTTCACTTCTTCTTGGGGGACCTCTATGAATTTGAGCAGTAGATGTGATATCCATCCTATACAGGGGCACACAGAGGCACAGTGGTTAAGGGTAGGCTCTAATTCTGAGTTGATGTCTCTACCTTCAATACACACAAACTCATACCCATGCATGGACACACTCACTGATGTACACACTCCTCACCAGTCTCAGTTTTTAGCTCTCCTTGCTGGTAGAAACTTGTGTTAATGAATCACATTTTACTTTCAGAGATAATACCAGCCCTCTGTCCGGCTACTTGAACCATGGAGGTATGTAATCGCAAGGTGACAAACAAAATCAAGGGATGAGGCTAGAGATGGCACAGATGAGAATAGCTTAGCACACTGAGGTAAAGAAGCTTCTTGATCCAGGGTCTGATGTTCCTCTCTCTATACCAGGGACAATTTAGAACACACAAACAAATAAAATAAATATATAATAGCACACACACACGTATATATCTCATATAGCTTATGTATAAAATTCCCTTTATATGTGCATGTATTTTCTACAGAACTATGTGTGTACTATATAGGTATATACATTTTTCACTGACTGTTGATTAATCTATGTTAATTCATCAAATGTTTTTTCTATGTGCCAATTTCTGAAAATATTAGAGTCACAAAATTTCTGTTCATCCATAGAATTTGTTTTGGCCTCTATCATACAGAGAGACATGGTGTTTTGCAGACAAAAGTAGTAAGTTTGCTGACTATGAAAACTATTTTGTACCAAAGATCTTTCCTCATGAAACAATGTTAACTGTGGTAATGCAGGCTGCTGTGCCACATTGGCAAGAGGGAAATACTGGTTTGAGAGAAACTGGGATGAGTACAGAAAGGTGCCCAGTTTGAGTTGTTTACCTGGAACACCAAAGCCCCTGGGCTGCCTGGGATGGTGTAAAACACCAGAGGCCTGTCTTCACAGATACACCCCTTTCCCTGAAAATACAAGCTAGAGAAGAGGGTAAGAAGGAACTAAATCTACTGTATTTCTATTATGTTTTTTATAGAGTAGTATGATTAGGAAAGAATGTAGTAGGTTCTGGACTGGAAACTTGGACTTGGATTTCCCCAACTTAGCCTTTCTGTGTTTCCACTTCCATTCTTATAAAATGAGGCTAATGATAATACTTATGTGTGGCTCTGTGAAAATTAGTTCATATAAATGAGTTAATATATGAAAAAAATCTTTAAAACAGTACATGGCAGTAGTAATAGACATTAGCTGTTATAGTAATTATTAATATCAATACATTTTCTTGAAATTTTAGTACTATAGTCAAGGATTAATAAAAAATGAGGAGAGATAACATGTATATTTTTTGAGAGTTCCCCATGTGCCAAGCACTAAGAGGTCTTTTATATGTATTCTATGTGTGTAGTTTTCAGAATTCCACAAGGGAATTGCATAGGCATTTTCTCACGGACTCTGACAGAGGCAAAGTATTACTTTGAACCACATGACGTGGTTGATATTCAACCATTTTAGGTTTATAAAAGAAGTGACTTCATTTAATGTAGCCTAATTTCCTTGGGGTGTCTATAAAAAGTTCAGGGGGGTCAAGGACCAGGTCAAAGAAAGAAGACACACAAGATAAGGAATGGGAACAGCACCATTACCACCACCCGGCCGGAAGTGAAAGTACAATGAGAGGATGTGATGGGCTGAGATAGGATAGGATGATATATGATATGGGATGTTGGGGAAGGGGGAATAAAGCTATAGAGAACAAAGCTAATGGACCAAGTGTAAACACTTGTGGCTCTTGAAATTCCTAGCGAAGGTTTCTCCAGGCATAGAAAATTATTTTGGGGCCTTATTAATTTATTCATCAGATATTTATTGATAATAAGAGGTCCTGCAATAAGAGTAGAAATGCAGATCTAGAGTCTAACTTTGATCTGCCCATTTGTTAGCTATGTGGCTTCAATTTCTACCTTCTAAAGCTCAGTTTTCACCTATCAAATAGAGATAATACTACCTATGATGTAAGGTTGTTGGGAAGATTGGAGGCAATGAATATGAAAAATACCAAGCACAGTTCCAAGAACATGGCATACTCTCAATGAAGAAGAAGCTGGGCGTGGTTGTGTACACCTGTAATCCCAGCACTCAGGAGGCTGAGGCAGGAGGATCACTGTGAGTTTGAGGCCAGCCTGGGTTACAAAGTGAGTTCAAGCCCAGCCTGAACTGCATAGAGAGACCCTATCTCAAAAGACCAAAAACAAAACAAAACAAAACAAAACAAAACAACAAAAAAGAAGAATCGTTACTACTGCTGATAGTGCTGCTGCCACTACTCCCACAAGCATTGTGCTGGACACCTAAGGTTGGTCACTGATTCAAAGATATCAGCAAAGGAAAGGGAGAAACAAAGGGCTAACAATGAGAAGAAGCCCCTGCCAGGAAGATACCCCTTAGGGCGGCGATTGCACACCTTTTAGAGCTTTCAAGAGTGTAGGTGCCATACACACTTGCCAGAGGTTCATTACCACTGCCTGAGGGCATTGGGAGCAGCCTTACATGGCGGCCCTTGTTAAGGGCGGAAGAAAGTAAGGCATTCAGGAGGGCAGCAGGCAGAAAGACCAGTGAGCCCTGAGCTGGGGGCCAGTGCAGCCAGGAGTAAGGAATGACCCAGCCAGAGGAGGGAGGGAAACAAGTAATCACATATTCTCCTCTACCTTCCTCAGGAGTTCAAAAGCAAATAAGACTAGACACATTTTAAAGGAGTCTTCTTTTAACTGCCAAGTAAATTGTTCTAGTTGTTTAAGCGTATGTTGTCCAAGACCCAGAAGCCTAGCCCAGGCTGGCTGACTTCCCTGCACCCTGCAAACACTGCAAGAAAGGTCAAAGGCCAACGAGCAAAGAGGATAGAGACCAAAGGCAAACTAGAGGGAATTTTTTTCCCTTTTTTTATTTTTTCCCAGTGTCTGAAAGGACTGGTTTTTAAAATCTATTAAAAAAAGAAAAAAAAAATCCCGACAGTTCCAATTTCTAAATACTACTGGCAGGGAAGAACTGCCCTTTTAGAAAGGGAAAGCATACCACCCACCATACACAACTCTCGGCAACATTTTTGCCAGCAGCATTCAAAATGATTCCTTTGTGTTTGCCAGGAGGAGCCTGCAAAGGTAAAATCGCTTCTCCGCTGGGCTTCTGAGGGAGGCTGCTGCCATTAGGAACTGTGTGTTTTCAGGCAGCAGCTGTTTGTATTTACCTTCCACTACCTTGAAGCCAGGAGAGAGGAGACTTCATTTTTATGCTGCCCAGTGATTGCCATTCTTTCCCCCGCGCCCCCTGGAGCCCTCTCCCCAAACAACAAAACACCCTGCTTACCCCTGAGCTAAAGGAACCCAATCACCCAGAAAGGGAGACTTTATGAGCTTTATGGGGGCTCTGGGCGGATGGAGGGGATTAACTCGAGGTGTGCTTTATGTCTTTTGTACTTTACTCCCCTGCTGCCTTATGGAGTAGCCAATTCCCCACCTTGGACAGGTCTGCTTGTTCCTCTTGGTGGGTTCTGTTTTTCTTTCCTCCCCTGTGGTTTTTCAAGAGGTGGTGGGAGGATGCAGTAAAATTTCATCTCAGATGCATCATAAAACTCAGACAGGCTGGCCTGTGGCAGCTTCAAGCAGGTGGGGTGTACTCTGCTGTGGCAGCAGTTACTCGGTGGGAGGTGTGAATTCGGACAGGTTTCCAGCAATTCTGTCACTGCTTGCTGGGACTGCGGCACAGGGGCACAGCCCCGTCCCACCTTGTCTAGGATTAGCATGTCTCTTGTTACTATCGTGAGTTTCTTCTTTTGTAAGGACACTCAAACTCCATAGCCTAGTTAATCATAAAATAGAATATTCTTACAAAATAGCTTTTCAGTACTTCTTTACCATAGACTTTCATTTCATACAATCTAACAGAAGAATAATTTATAGCGAAGGTCTTGCATTCCATGGACCAACCAGACCATAGCCCTCTTGGAGTTTTCGGAAAGGTCCAAACAAGCCAGTCACAACAGATGAAATAAAAACAGGCAATAGATGCACATTCTTGCCAGTAATCAAAGTAAAGCAAGCATGAGCAATGGTAAGATATCATCTTCATTTAAAAGACTCACAAAGTGTGAAAAAAATTAACCACTAGTTAGGCAGACCTAACTAACGTGGCAGACCAATAATTCACAAATACTCTACTACGAACAGCCATGCAAACTGCTAAGTTCCTGATACAAGCGGTGCCTTGGTTCATGTACTCAATTCTCTCCAGCATTCTGGTTGCAAACCAAACTGGATGAGAACTGAATCAAATTTCCCCATAAGGTCAACATTGACCCTAACCATTGAATTTGATTTGGTTCTCAACCAACTTGATTTGTGACCAGAATTGTGGAAAGAATCAAATTCATGAACTGGGGTATCACTGTAGTTTGACAACCACAGAAAAACTTATATCTACATAGGTAATATCAATTCAGGAATATATCCCAAGGAGATAATTAAACAAGTTCAAAAATCTGGATGTAAAAAGATGTTTATTAAAATTTTTAATAGAAAAAAAAACCCTAAATGACCAACAATTGAGGAATGCATGCCTGCATTATGGAACAGCTACTTAATGGAATAGTATGTCTAGCCACTATAACTAGTATTGCTATTCTTTATTATTGGACATAGAATTGTCCACAATAGATTCCTGAATTAAAAGAAATAAGGTTACAACCAGCTAGTATGACTTTGTTTTCCAAAAATGGTACATATGAGTATAATCCACACATTCTAAAAATTCCTGCACAATTTTTCACCAAAATGTTACAAGTTATAACTGAAAAAATAAGGTGTGTGTTTAAATTTTTTAGAAGTTACAGTAAGAGATACGTTGCTGATCCTTCTCAAAATAATTTCACTCACTTCAAACACACTTCCTTCATCATTCTTGCCACTGTCTGAAGTAGTTCTAGAAATTCAATTTCCTGGATGTCTTTAGTTGTACTGTTGTGACTGCCTTGATGTCCTGATCGTCAAAACATTTACCTTTCCTGATCATTTGACTTTAGGGAAGAGTGAGGACTCACACAGTATCAGATCTGGTGAATGAGGACACATCATGTTTTCACAAGCCCAACCTCTGTTAGATAGCACTAGTTAGCTACATTCACCATAGTTTTGATACTCACATAAAAACACAAAAGAAGACTTTCAGAATTGTTTTAGAAAGTGACAAGAATCATGGGTCAGTGGGCTGGGGATATAGCTTAGCTGCACAGGTGCCTGCCTGGCCAGCATGAGTTGTGAGTTAGATTCTTGGTACCAAAAAAAGAATCATGGGACAAGTGTATTTGAAGTGAGGAACAGTACTTTGAGAATTAACAGCAACGTGTTTTACCGTGATTTTTAAAAATGTAAACACTCATCATATTTTTGATCACCTCTTGTATTTCTCTCAGCAGTATCACTGAAACTGACTTTTCTCATTTTCCTTTCTATATTCAGTCTTTTTTAAAATCAGAAAACAATAACATTTATATTTTCACTGGGGTTAAAAAAAAATCCTGAACCACTGCACTAACCTCAAACTGTGACTCGCAGATCCCATAGATTTTATTCAGTCTGGTTCTGATAGGAACCAGGAAATCATGGTCCAGTTGCTATCAGACAGAGTTTGTTAATGCTGGGAATGGTATAGGGTGGATAAAATGCTTGGGAGACGTGTGGGTGGATTACAAGTGGAGAATCCAACAGATCCATAAGCCCAAGGTCTACTTCACTTTCTGCTACTTTCAGAATCATAATGAAGCTAAACATTTTAGGTAAATAAGTTAGGTTCTAGATAATATTAAGGTCAGTTTTGAAATGTTCAACTTACATTGAGGATTTTAGAGTGAATCTACTGAATAAAATCTATATTCATGCTTTTTTATGCAACACAAATTTAAAATAAGTTGTGTTTACGAAAACAGGCAATATAAGAAAACACATTTGTAGTAGTCCCAACAAAACCCAAGTGCCATCTCTACAATTCCTGAGCAAGGTTCATTGGGTTGCTGCCTATATTCTTCCAATGACAAGACGGAGTCCCTGTCACTGTGCATATCAATTCTTGCTAAATGCCAAAACACTGAGATACCACTTTAGTATTGAGATTATCTTCTTCTACAGAAAGAGAAACTGAATCACTCTAGGTCAAGAGACATTACATAGGCATTTCAGACCTCAGTTTGAAATGGAAGTATCAATTCAAAATTTACTTCTGAGTCCACAACTTTTTCTTTTTCTTACTTGAAAAATGAATATATCCAGAGGTTTGCCCACAGCTTTCCAACGGACAAACTAACTCTCCTTCCCAACCAAAATAGCATAAGATCTTTGAGTTTTTAAGATTGTGAGTATCAAAGAGCAACAAAGTTTATTTTTCTAGTTTAAAACATTATTGGAAGTTGCTAAGTTCTTTTATAGGCGCACTCCTTCTACAGCACCAAAATATTAGTGACCATGCCTCCTTTTTGTAACATTCTTTATTACTTTATAAGTAATCTTTTTGTCAAGAAAACATTATTGCTACAGTCAACACTTTAAAATTGTTCTTTGTCTCACAGAAGTGGTGATGACAGAGGATTATGTATTTGCTTCCTTAACATCACAAGAGATTTTTGATAGTGTGTACATGTGATTTAAGTACATCCCTTAGAGACTCATCGGCTTGGGGGTGCCCCTCTGGGTTATACTAGTTGGGTGGCCTGAGCTGCTCAGAAATCTTGAATAGAAGCATAGCTATGTGGATACCGGGAAGGTCTTTTGGAGTCATTCTCCAAAAGTTGGAACTTTTCAGAAAATGTTTAAGTTACATGCTGATGCTCAGGAGCTCCCTTCCCCCTGCCACATCAACCAAGCAACAGTGACCCAGGTCTCTCTTCAGCACCCCACTCTGTGTTATAACCTAGCTCTACCAGTGCCTCCAAACTTTTACCCTTTCTTCTACCTGCTATTGATCCCACAGCTGCCTGGAAACCTACCTTCCTCAACCTTGGTTCTTGATCTCTTCTTTCCAAGTGCCAATCTGAGTCTTCAGTAGCAGATCAGGCTATAGAGACAGGAAGGGACAGAAGAAAATAGAGGGACACCAGCCGTGGCAACATCCTAGCCCCAATCTCAGCTTTTCACAAGCATCATCTCTGCTACTCTGTTTCTACACCTATTCACGGAAGCCCAGTCCAGTTCCTGGGACAAAATACCAAGGAAGTGAATCTGATGGCTCATATCCTCTTGCTTAAATGCAGATACAAATTATTTCAATCCTTTGTGACTCCACTATTACCACCAACGCATTACTTTATTTTCCTTTATGGGGCTTACGAGGGTGACCATAACTCGACTTCTAAACTCTTTAAAGGGAAAGGGGTCCTGGCATCCCAGGGGCCTGTTGGACATGGCTCACAGAAAGGACCTCAACTCAAGCAAGGTTTATGGTGGGATCAGCCTAGGAAACTAGGGTTTCCTTTGGATTAACGTTCTACAACCCAAGCAACTGTCTTCTATGTGAACTCTCACACAGTGAGTGGTTTTCATGTGGCTAAGGGGTGGCCTGGTCACTTCCTAGGTTCCTATTAGCTTTCAGAATGTGCCCACAGGAAGCATCAGAGCTAGCCATAGGAGAGGAAAACCAAATCAAACAACCAATTTGGTAATCCCTGCAATTGGTAATTAACAGTTTCTGAAATACATCAGCACACACTTTGGAGCCTCTTATTTTCTCCCCTCTTCTCACCTAATATTATCCATTAATTAATTTGACAATTCATTCGACTAATATTTATCTGTATTCATGGCTCAATTTTCACCTGTAGAAAAATTACTCTCAAAATTTATCTCCAGTTCAGACCTCTTCACCAAGCTCCTGTTTCCTGTATCTTCCTTATGTATTTTCTCAATGTCTCAAAGGCACTCCAAATTCAACATTTCCAAGGTCAAATCAATAATCAGCTCCCACCTGCTGCACTTTGGGGAAGGGTGTTATGGTTTGTGTCTGGGTGCCCCCTCAAAGCCTGATGTAGTCATGGAGGTAACTGAATCTAGTATTTGTGATTGGTTTGTTGTTTAGCACTGGGATTGGTGATGTGAGTGCCTCACCTGCCCAGGGTCAGGTAGCCGGCATACAATGTAAGTGAGAGAAGCAGGTATGCTTTCCCCTTCTGCCCTTTTCGCTCTGGTTGCTTGTAGCTGCCATGAACAGTTGCCCCTTGGCCATGCTGCCCTGCCTTGGAGCCAGTTGAGTATGGACTGAAACCTCCAAAACTCTGTAAGCTAAATAAACCTTTCCTTCCCTAGTTTTGGGCATCAGGTATTTTGTCTCAGCAATGAGAGAAAAGTAACCAAGACAGAATTTGGTACCAGTGAAGTGAGGTCGCTGCTGGGACTATACCTGACAATGTGGTTCAAGAGCCTTTGGGAATGGCTTGTGGGAAGAGTTTGGAAAGGTTCAGAGATGTTGCCTGAAGGAGTAGAGCTAGAATGCCTTAGGCTGTTCTGTATGGGAGATTCTGGTCAAAGATCAGAAGACCAGAAAATCAGTAAAGACCAGGTTCAGGAGGTTTCTGCTGGGAAGTACTGCATTGGTTGTTGGACTCCACACAATGTGTGTTATGGCTTGGCAGAAAGTTTGTCTGCATTTTGCTTGTGTCCAGAGACTTTGCCTGAGACTGAGATTAAGGGCAGCGGATTAATTAACTTGGCAGAAGAAATTTCTAGGCAGTCAAATGTTGAGGTGGTGGCATGGCTATTGTTGGGGGCTATTAGCCAGATTTATGTTGTGAGTCAAGAGCAAAGAGCAAAGGGTGATTTAAAACATTGTGAGTTTACCCAGAAAGAAAGCTGCAGTAAAGCTGTGAACTGCAAAGATAGAGCTGAGATCTTGATTGCTGAGAAGGAACAGAGAAATAAAAAAGATGGCCTGGGGGCATCATGCGAAGCAGTAGGTATCCACACTTCGCAGTCTCAAAGCTGCAAAAGTGAAAGACTTTCATTTGAGGAAAAAGCTGCAGAGCGCCATGTTCCAGAATAGCAGTGGTGGCCACATGAGGTTCCAAAATAGTGGTGACCATACCAGGTTCCAGAATCACAGTGGCATGTGAGAAACTGTTCCTCACAATCAAGTTCAGCGTGCCCAGCAATCCAGGCACTTGACCCCTACAGCCAAGAGAGAGAAAAGCCTGGCTACTGCTCCAGCTGGCAGTGGCATCATCCACGTGGCACTGGTTTTTGGCACATGCAGAATCCAAGAGTTCTGAGGGTAAGGCAGCTTCCACCCTGATTTCAGGAGGCCTGGGAGGCCAGACAGTGTGCCCCTGAGAAGGTAGTGTGTAAAGCTGTGAGTGTGAAGCCAAAGATGCAATGAAGAAGCCAGAAGTTTGGAAAAGCCAGGAGTGTGGATTATCTAAGGAAAGCTGCAAAGATTGAGCAGAGTAGGACTAAGAGAGAAGTCATGAGAGTTACAACCACCAAAGGTGCTATGGGGGTCGGGTCACCCAGGCATTTTGGAGCTCACAATTTGCCACAGATTGCTTCAGATGTTCCACATGGAATTATAAGACTTAATGTTTGCCCTGCTGGATTTTGGACTTGCTTTGGTCCCAATCCTTTGTATCCTCCTATTTGTACCTTTTGGAATGGAAATTTTTATGTTGTGCCATTGAATATTGGAAGTGTTTAACTATCTTTTCATTTGTACAGGGGCTCACAGCTAAGAGTCTGCCTTAAAGCTCAGAGGAGACTTGGGACTTGGACTTTTCAGCAATGTTAGGACTTTGGCAACTCTTGGAGATGGACTAAATGTCTTTTGTATAAAGGATGTGGAATGTTATGGTTTGTGTCTAGGTGTTCCCCCAGAGTCTCATGCAGTCATGGAAGTGGCTGAATCTAGTGTTTATGATTGGTTCGTTGTTTAGCACTGGGATTGGGGATGTGAGTGCTGCACTTGCCCAAGTTCAGGTAGCCAGCATACAATATAAGGGAAGGAAGGAGGTGTGCTTTCTCCTTTTGCCCATTTTGGTCCTGTCACTTGTGGCTACCATGAATGGTTGCCCCTCAGCCACACCTGGGAACCAGCTGAGTATGGGCTGAAATCTCTGAAAAACTGAGCTGAATAAACCTTTCCTTCCTTCATTTTGGACATCAGGTATTTTGTCTCAGCAACAAGAGAAAAGTAACCAAGACAAAGGGTTTGTTGGGGATTGAAGCCAGGATCTTAAGTATGTAAGGCAAGTTCTCTATCATTGAGCTACAACTGCAGCCCATAGTTCTCTTCTCTTCATCCCCATTCTTGTCACCCTGATGCAAACACCCAGCATTTCCCACCAGGACAATCATATCTGCTTCCCAGCAGGACTCCCTCACTAACCTCCAGATTGATTTTCTATGCTGCAGCCAAAATGATCTTTCTAACAAGCAAACCTCAATACTTTAACCCACTTCGTGCTTGAAATGGATCAGTGGTTTCCTTTTGCTCTTAGAATTCAGACAAAAGCCCCACTGTGGGCTGATTCCTGAGTCTCCATATCTACACTAAACACACCCTCACTCCCTTGCAGTCTCTCACACATCATGCTGCACACATATTGCTTTCTCTCCCTGCAGTGTTTTCCTCACACTGTGCCTACTCTGCCTTCATGTGGTTGGACATCTCTTCAGCAAAGGTCCATAACATATTGTTATGGTTTTTGTCTAGACGTCCCCCCAAAGCCTCACGCAGTCATGGGGGTGGGGTTTTCAGAGGTGACTGAATATAGAGTTTGTGACTGATTCATTCTCCTATGCTGGGATTAAGGGTGTGAGTGCTATACCTACCCTAGGGTGGGTAGCCCGCATAAAATACAAGGGACAGAAAGAGGCCTGTCCCTTCCTTCCTTTGCTTGCTTCTGCTGTCTTTCACTACCATGAACTGTTGACCCTCTGCCATGTGCCACCCTATCTTATAGCCAGTCAATTATGAACTGAAACCTGTATATACTGTGAGGTAAATAAACCTTTCTCCTTTTAACTTTGGGTGTTGGGTATTTTGTCTCAGCAATGAGAGAAAAGTTCCACCCTCTTGCAATGCTCTTTAGTAGCCCCCTTCAATGTGTCACTTTTTGAGGGAAGGTTTAGGGCCATAACTTATTTACTCAGGCTTCTTTCTCCCATGGTGGTTCTTCCTGTAGACTCAAAGCTTTGTGTGGGCAGGGGACATGTTTGGTTGGTTTACTACAGGCATTCATTAAGTAACTTGAATAAAGGAAGACTGGAGGAAGAGTTATTTCCATACTCTTTCAACACAGTATGTTCTTTAGATTTCTACTTTTGGAATTTTTATTTAATACTGTACCCTTAGATAGCAGGGTCTTCTCCCTCTTGCCAGTGAAAACTATTTCTCATTCAAAACACCACTGCTTTATGTCTGTCCTTCATGGCTGACACTGAGTCTGGTCTGGATTAAAGTAATCTATATACACAGTCACCTTTTGGGTAGGATCTATGTCTTATTTTTCTCTATACCCATTACCACCTCTGTCACCAACCTTATAGTTTAGGTTAGTGCCTTCTGCGAGTATACTGGAAAGAACTAAACTCAGTAGTGATAATAAGGGTGGAACCATGAAGGAAGGGTTTTTTCCCCTCGAGTTAGGGGATGCCATGTTGTTTGTCACACTATTGCATGGTGTCATGCTATTTATGACTTTACTGAAGCTGCCCTGGAAATTCTGCTAAATTCTTTCATAAAAGAACCCAAACAAAACCACTCTTACCTTCTCATGTCCCACGATCTAAAACAGAACAATAATAATGCAAACACTTAAATGTGAGTAATAGAGGGAGAAAACAATATATTGCATACATTTGATGAACGGAGGTAGAGGGAGTTAGATATACTGGGGCAACCATTATCTCCCCTTAACTAAATCAGAGAAACTATCTATCATCACTTAATTCTATTTACTTAACACTACCTAAAGAAACTTGTTTCGGTTTATCCATCTGTCTCATGGCTGCCACAATACAATTTTCAGATGAAATTTCTAAATGCAGACCACACATAATATTTCAGTGGACCTATCACTGATTTATGTTTGGACTGGGGGAAGGGAGACACTCTGAAGAAAGATGCTTCGCCAGCACTTCTCCTGCCAGCCTTTGCTTGCTCTGCTGTAGAAGCATGCGAGTTTAGTATCTCAATTACTGCTGGATTTGGCCCATTCAAGAGTTATATCATCTCTGATATGCCAAGTAAGTATGAAAGTCTAAACCATGATTTCCAAGACAACCATGGTGATAGAATATAAATTAAAAGGCCCTTGCTTGCTTAGCCATCATTCTGAAAACATCAGAATGCAATTTGTTGGACAGATTCTATAATCTGCAGATGAAGGCAGTTATAGGGCTCAAGTTTATCCAGAGTTAACAAGCCCTAATAGTCTAGTTCAGCTCAGACATAACAAACGGAAATAGCTTTAAATTATCCTTCCCTAGAGACATGATTTCATAAGAGAACAAACTCTATATGCGCACAGAGAGATTTCCAATGTAAACATGTGGTGGAAGCTAAAAGCTGCAGCCCAGTTTCAAGCCTGGATATGCCAATGGCAGAGTATTTGATTTCAAAGACACCGATTTCCTCCCAGTGCAATAGCATGTATGCTTTTTTTGCTGACTACACTTTGAACTGCAGAATACACACAATCTTGCATATATGTGTAATTTTATAGTTTTCTTTCTAGCTAGGATATTAATAGATTTTACTTGGCCATTTCATGCATAAGTATGACCGGAATACAGATGCTTAAGGGATAGGGTTGCTTGTGGAAAACACGAGGCTCACTCATCACCTGAGCTGTCTGAAATGTAGCCTTTAAGGCTGTGGAAAATACAAGACGAACAATTTGGCTCTTCCATGTTCAAACAGGAAATCAACCCAGCTCCCTCTCAGAATGAAAAAAATAGGGAGAGGAGAATTTCCTTATCCTATACAGAAGATACAAAATCCTAGCTTGTGCCTTTTGGGGTGATCAGCTCTAAAAAGTTCAATATCAAGATTTTACAGTGGCAATCAGTCACTGGCCATTTGGTTTATGTGCCAAGTGAGATCTGTCTCCTTACGTTATACAGCCCATGAGTTAAGAGCAGTCTTGAGAGGAGAGAACAAGTCCCGCCTGAACCACCGCCATGCACAGGCGGCTGCGGAGAGGGGACACCCAGAGCTAAGCCTTTTGCCGTGAGTCAGCGCCATCGCTGACTACCCAGGAGAGAACAAGCCCCGCCCGACCAACCAGCGCCATGTGTGGGAGGCTGCTGGAGGGAGGACAGCCAGAGCCAAGCCTTTCCTGAGTCAGCTCCACTGCGGACTCCCCCGGGGAGCAAACAAGCCCCGCCCCACCCCAACCAGCGCCATGTGCGCGCAGCTGCAGGAGAGGGGACACCCAGAGCCAAGTCTTTCACTGTGAGTCAGTGCCATGGCAGACTACGGGGGGTGGGGTGGGGTAGAGAACAAGCCCCGACCCCCCAACCAGTGCCATGTGCAGGCCACCCCTGTCAGGGGTACAGCCAGATCCCAGCCCCTTTCAGCTCAAGGGCCTGCAAACAAGAAGCAAGCCCCCTCCCCCATAAGCAACCGGCTGATCCGAGAAACACAGGCTCTGATGATAGCTATGGAGGTGAAACGCGATTGGATGCCTGTGGTGCTTTGGTGTTTCACGGACCTTGCAGTGGTCTGATCATCTGTTCAGAAGATAGCAGAAGGCAGCGTGGCATCTGGGGGGGGGGCTTCTTCTGAGGGTGGGAGCCATTACTGATTCCCTATAGTCTGGTTTTGAAGTCCTATATTGTTCATTGTTTTGTTGGGTTGGATTTTATTTTCTTTCGTTTTGTTTGATTATGTTATATAGGATGGCATGAGCACCTATTTCAAAGACAGTAAGATACATTATGGTAACCATTTTGGATTTACTATTGTCTTAAAGTTCTTTATTGTATCCACTGTTTTGTTTTTATTGTTTCTATTCTATTCTGTTCTGATTTTTACTATGTCCGAAGTACTATGCAGCTATTTTGAAGACAACAAAAGGCATTATGGTAACTATTGTTGATTTTGTAATGTTGTGAAGTCCTGTATCACTTACTCTGGTTTGTTCTGATTGGTTTTATTCTGTTTTATTTTCCTTGGTTTTATCCTCTTAAAAATTAAAAAAACAAAAAGTTTTTACTTTCAAATCATTGAAAAAATGAGAAATAGTGTTTTGTGACATGTGCAAACTATATGAAATTCAAATTTCATTGTTCATAAAATTTAATGAGAACACAGTCATACTCATTTGTATACTGTCTATGTCAGCTTCTGTAGCACAATGACACAGCTGAGTAGCTGCAACAAAGGCTATAAGACCTACAAAACTTAAAATACTTGTTATCTGGTCCTATAGGGAAAATGTTCATTGATCTCAGATACAAACTATGAAACAAAGCCAATGCTAATCTTCAATTCTATTTTTGTTTTCCAAAAAACCTATGCATTATGTATAAGAACTCTGCATAAGTAAGTTAAATATCCTGTGTTTGTACCAGAATCCACTTATCTAAAGTTGACATAACTGGAGGACTCAGCAGCTGCCAAGACCCTGAGTTACTATGAATATGCTCAGGAGTTTACACTACCTCCTAGAGAAAGGTGGAAAGTTACTGAGGGAATTCAAGCACAAGAGTAATACCACCATGTTGTTACATCAGAAATCACACTTTGGCCATGGTGCAGAAGAAAGAATAAAGAATACTACAGAATAAAGAATACTACAGAATACTAAAGAATAAAGAATACTACAGAAGCATGCTGGACCAGTCCATGTATGAGAAATTGGAAGTATGAATTTAGATGCCAGATGTAGGGCTGGACATGAAAGGTATCAAGGAGGAAATCTGGATGACTAAGTGGATGGGGAGAGGGCAGCAGAGAGAAGAGGAAGTTAAAATGAGTTGTAGGTTTTTGGTTTGGTGATTGACTACTAGAAGCTCTATTCACCATAAGAAAGAATACTGGAGGAGGAATAAAATATTTTTGCTCAAAAACTACCTTGAAGAAGAATTAGTGGCTTTTAAATTATATTCTAGGCTAGGAAACTGTATAAAATGAAGTGATTCAGAGTGCCTTGGGAAATTCTTTTTTTGTCCTTGCGACTTCTGAATGTCATGGGTGAGATTACTATGTCAAAGATAAAGGCACTTTAAGTCCATTTTGGAACAAGATGGATATCAATAAACAATACAGAGATGCCAATATATTTAGTTTTTAATCTATTGTCTGCACATATCCAAAGATAAATGGAGGATCTTTCTGAAACCCTTTTGTGAGATTTCAGTGAAGAACTAAATTATACACAACTTCTACAACTGAATTCTGAACCCCTCAAAAGAGACAGGGGGAATACACAATGTTAGTCTGGGCAGTGATTTTTTTTAAAACCCCAAATGTATAGGCAGCAGAAGCAAAAATAGACAAATGAGATTATATCAAAATAAAAAGCTTCTAAGCAACAAGGGAAACAATTAGCAGAGAGAAGAAACAACCTGTGGTGTGAGAGAAAATTTTTGCAACGCATATCTCTGTTGAGAAATTAATATCCAAAATATATATAGAACTCAAACAATTCTACAGAAGGAAAATAAATAACCCAACTTAAAAATAGAGAAGGGACTGGATTAGATATTCCTTAATGAAAGACACAGAAATGGAAAACAGGTACATAAAAAACACTCAACATCACTAATCAGTAGGAAAATACAAATATAAACTGTAACAAGATATCATCCCACATTTGTGAGAATGGCTATTATAAATAAAACAACAACAATAACAAAAAGAAGCTAAGTTTTGGTGAGGATGTGGGAAAAAATGGAACCCCTGTACACTATGGGTAGAATATATATTAGTACAACCATTATGAAAACTGTATGAAATGTTCTCCACAAAATAAAATAGAATACATGATCTGAAATCTCATTTCAAATCCAAAATAATTTTAAATCAGTACATCAAAGAGATGCTTGCATTCCCATATTTATTGCAACACTATTCATAATAGGCAAGTTATGGAAATAAGTGTCTATCAATAGTTGAAAAAAGAAGGTGAAGATTATATAATCTATAGATAGTATGAGAAATATTATGACCTTTACTATTTTATGTATGTGTGTGTGATTATATATGTGTATTCATGTATGGACACACATACATATATAAGCAGTCTTTTAAAAAAGAAATTTTAAGATGGGCATGGTGGCTCACGCCTGTAATCCCAGCACTCGGGTGGCTGAGACAAGAGGATCATTGTGAGTTCGAGACCAGCCTGGGCTACAAAGTGAGCTCAAGGCCACCTGAACAGCATAGTGAGACCTTGTCTCAAAAAGATAAGGGCTGGGGATCTAGCTCAGCGGCCTAAGTGCCTGCCTGGCAAGTGTGACGTCATGAGTTCAATCCCCAGTGCTGCAAAAAAAAAAAAAAAAAAAAAAA
>RJWT010011761.1:0-23011 GCA_004365215.1 Cuniculus paca
ACAGAACAGTTCATTTCTTCCTAAATTTTCTGATTTAATTTTTGTGGCATCTCATGAAGATGGCGCCTATAGCTTTGAGAGTTTAAAGAAAATGCTTTTAATATTAGCATTTTTCACATTATAATTATGTTGTTAGTCCTGTCACATGGCATGACATATAGAAAAATTCAGTTTCTGGAGAAAACTTTGCCTAGCACTTTTGATACCACCATGACAATAAGTTAAAACATGAAAGGTTATATCTTCACCACCTGATCGTCAACTGCAACAGCTTTTTATAATCATCATTATTCATCCAGCTAACATACTCATGTCCCACTACTGTACATTAGTCTTTTGAGAAAAGATACAATTCATCTACAAGAATTTTTTGAAGAATTTTAGGGTTTCTCAGATTTCATCATTCCCCTAAGAAACCTTTCATACCTTCTGACTCTGGTCTCAAGTTAGTGATAACTCAGAGTGTTGGGCTTATCACTTTTACTGCAAACAAGCCTTCAAGCCTAGCAACATGCACACCATTTATCTAAGGAATCTGGAGAAACTTGACACTTTTAGCACACCTTTGAGCTAAGAACCCGTAAATGTTGGAAAATATTCATCTATATGTATCGTGCTTTGTCAAAAATGACACTACGGGGAGCACCTTTAATACAATGGAGAGAAAAAAGATCAAGCAAAGTAGCGTGTGCTGTAGTGTTCCTATTTATTAATCTTCTAAATGCCAAGAATCATCTTAAGTGGGCAATCCTGAAAGAGGGGAAATGAAGAAGCAGAGTGACATGTAATGTTGGTATTTAATAAATTTATACTGATTAAACGAAGAGATGGCATAAATAAAAGAGTAAGAAGGCGTATTAGTTTCCTAGGATTGTCATAATGAAGTACCAAAACCAGGCTAGCAGCAATTTATTCATTTACAGTTCTAGAAAAGAGAAGTCAAAAATCATCATCAGGGCCATGGTTTCCCCAAGGTTCTTGAAAGAATTTTTTTCTTGCCTCTTCTTACCTTCTGATGGTAAACATCAAATCCTTAGGCAAGTAGGCTTGTAGCTGCATGGCTCCAAACCCTTCCTCCATCATTCTATGGTACTCTCCTTATGTGTCCTCATTGTTACATAGCATTTTCCTCTTCTTACAAAGACATCAGTCATTTTGTGTTAGGGTCCAATAAACCTCATTTTAACTTGATTACATCTCAGAAGTCATTTCTAAATGAAGTCTCATTCAAGTGTCCTAAGAGTTAGAATTAAACTCATTTTGGGGACAGACACAATTTAACTCACAACACAAGAATACAGAAATGAAAATAGATTAGAAACATCACTGAGAAACTTCTGAAAATAATTTTTAATACTAGTAGCTATAGTAATGCTTGCTATACTCACCCATTTGAATTGGGTATCCTATTTATTTTTGTCATCTTTATTTCCTTGCTTTCTACATTTTATTTTACTTTTCCTACTTTCTACTGAGGAATTTTTGATCATCAGCCAATGGTCATTAGTTTCCAAATCTTCAGTTTTTCTTTAGCTTACAGGTATTCTGACCACCTGTAACAGACTATTACATTTTGGCTCTCCATAGCAAAGGATTATCAAATTATTAAAGTACACAATAAAAACCCATGCCTATATTCTACCATGAAGCAATTTCTACTAATTTTAAGCCTGTTAAAAATTCTGTATATACTTGCATGTGTAAACACTGTATTGTCTCCCTAGTGTAAGAAATTGAAAAAGTAAGATCAAAAGCTTCAATAGGTATTGTGAAAGGAAAAGAAACTACTCAAAGGCAAAGAACAACTGGAGTGGGGGAAAGGAGAAAAGGAGAAAAGAAGAAAAGGATTTATGTATATACGGTAGCTAAGATAATTGTACTACTAATTCTATTAGAAAGGAATGGTTAGTGTTCATATTGCTTGACCAATTTTGCATGCCTGTATCTGGTAATCTGAGCAACTCTTTTTATGGTAACAATATGCAATATAACAACAATTGTTAAATTCCTATCATCTTGTCTTGAAATTTTATATCACTATTGTTTGAGGGGGTTTTGTTGTTGTTATATGTTTCTCTTGTTTGTTTTTGTTTTTGTTTCTATTGTATTTTTTCTTTTTAAAATTAAAAAAAATAAATTTTAAAAGGCGTGAGGAGAGGGGAATAGAGAATTGAGATACATTACGTACATGTACCAATTTCCCACAATGAATGTACTCATTATGTACTGCAAATGTGTACTAATACAAATAAAAATTTAAAAAACAAAGTTAAAGAACAGGAAAACAGTCAACAAAAAAAGAGCTAGAAGTTCTCAAAAAATAGAAAGAAAAGTTGCACACTAAGCCATCTCTGTAAACAAAAGAAAATAATTTTAAGAAGACAGAGAATGTTCAGATAATTCAAGTATTTAGAAATAATAAAGAGATGGAGAAAGGAGAACAATGAAAGGGAAGGGGAATAAAAAGGTTTAATTAGGATGCATTATGTACATGTGCAAACTCCCCACAATGAACGTAATCATGTACTGCGACATGTACTAATAAAATCTTTTAAATTTTGTTTAGATTTTGTGTATAGATTCTATATGAAATTGATTTCCCTGAATGGCTACAAAATTTATATCGTCTATCTTGTCTTTTGAACTAAGTACATACTTTTGTAACTACCAAGAAGTTCCAAAATTATCACTTGAGTGAATGCTGACTGAAATCTCGACATATCCAAATTCACTGTTCTTCTATATTTCAGAGCTCATCTCTTTTCCTGGGTAGTAAAATTCCATGAATGACAATCATTTTCTTCTAAATAAAGAGAGTTAGAAAACTCAGAACCATTCTGGATTTTTGCCTTCAAAATTCCATTTGTCTCAAACAAATGATAAGGTACACATATGCAAATTAACTGGATAGTAATAATTTACTAATTAACTTGATTATAGTAATCACTACATAAGGTAAACCTATAACAGATCATCAAATTGTGGACCTTGAATAAACACAATTTTTGTTTGTCTATTATACCACAAAAAAGCTGGAGGAGGAATCACTCAAATAATCTCCAAACCATGTCAGTCTTATCTCTTACTTTTTCTTTCTCTTCATTCATTTTTTTTATGGCCTATATCTTTTCCTTTAAATTGGTATAATCACGTAGTTCTCATGTCTGCAGTATCATAAGCTTTCTGGTGATAGAAATTGTACTGGAACCAGTCAAGGAATGTAGGTCATGGTTTTGCCTAAACATTATTAAATTAACTGAGAAGTTAATAGGGGTGAGAACAAACAAGATACTAGAAAATAGAAAGTATCCTGAAGGAATTTAATAACAAATTTCCATTTAGAATGATGAACTTTAAAAAAATGATATTGTGCAACTTAACACCCTCTCTCCTGACTACCAATATCCCAGCAATCTTTTGATTATAATTCTGCTCACAATCTTTTCTATGCTTCCTTGAGCTAACTCATGAGACAATCATAGTCATGGCAAATGTGTTAGTTGTGAAATCTTAAATGGCTGAAAAGTACTTTTGCTGTTATTCTGGCCATCAAATAATAAAGGCAGCTGCTGAAATCCATTATTTGGCTCACCACTTATTGCTCTATTAACCAGGACACTGTTCTCTTTATAAAGATATGTTAGTTTAGTAGCCTATGAGAAATCACCACAAATAATATCAACAAGGTTTGAGGCTGTGACAAACTTTGAAAATGATCTATAATCAAGCTCAGCCTTAATGTATCACAAAGGTATCCAGAAATGGGCCATTTGGAGTGAAGGATTGCCCCATATTTTTTTTTATTTTAAAAAGCAAAACAGACAAAAGGACTGAAATAATGCAGAATTTCAAAAAACAAAACAAAAACACATTAAGAAATCAACACTAGTTAATACATTCCATATGGCTGTCTCAGAAGTAGTTGCTCAGGTTACAAGATCGAGGCATAAAAAACAATCAAACAATCAAACAATGACAGCACAAATTGTTCTTTTTGATGAACAGAGATTAGTAGTGTAATTATCTTGCACATATATACATACAGTTATACATGTAAACCTACACACATATGATATTTTTCTTTCTTCCATTTCTCCTTTCCCCTATCCCAGTTTGTCCCATATTTTTAAAATTCATTTTTACCTTTGCCTGCATCCCTGTACCTTTTCAGTTACTCTTGATTTGTGCTTCTGGATATTACTGTACTGGTGTTGTACTGGTGTTGAGCTGATGTTGAACCCAGGGCATGGTACATGTTAGCAAAGTGCTCTACCACTGATCTTCACCTCCAACTCTACATTTTAAGTATTATTTCATGATGCCTAGCATGCATTTCAGAGAATCTATAAGTCTATTTTACAGTCACTTTCTTATAAGCAATCTAATTAAAAAGCAAGGCTAGATGGAATATTTTGGCATCTATGTGATAACAAACAAATGTACTAGTCAGGCCAATGACAGAATGAAATGTTTCCATGAAACATGCTGTCCATAGCAGCCCAAGCTGGCTTGCTTTCTTCACCATTTCAAATGTCACCTGATCTGTCAGAAACACAGTGATGTACTACTTGGCTCAGTCCAATAATTAAATAGCAATTTAGGCTTTTAAAGAATTTTTGCATATTTGTTTCACTGTCAAAACTATTGTCAGTTAGAGTTAAATCAGAGTTGCCACAGCCACTGAAAGTATATAGAAATAAAAGGTTTATAAAGAAATTAGATTTGTACAAATGTAGTAGATGCTGGGCAAGCAAAGGTCTAAAAGGGGAAATAAGAGGATCCAAGAAAATTATTAATCATGTCAGACTGACAGGGTAGCTCAAGTGGACAAGAGAGAACTTGAGGGGAATACATCAATCATGGAGATTCCTGGGCTCCATTTTTTCTCTGGAAGCATCTACTCTGGGAATTTACTACTGTAAAGCAACTAATTCCCTATTGTGAGATGGAACTAAGTAACTCATGGAGAGGTTGGTGTCACTGTGGATCAGCAGAGCCAGTAGTTACTTTGCATGCACAGTGAGAAGAGACAATGACATTCTGTGACCCACCAAACAACTTTGTGTCTGTCCATCACTGACATTACCACCTTCAATCTGTCAAGGTAGCTCTGCTTCATTTGTACCTTCCAAAATCCCAAGTCAACTCCTCTTTTGACTTCTAGTAATTTGGGGCCATATAGCAAAGACGCATCAGTCAGCCTTCCAATCCTAAACACAATACCCAGCACTCACAATTTAAAGGAGGAGAGTTTTAACTTGACTCGTGGTTTGGGGGTATTCAGTCCATTGTCACCTGACTCCAAGTCAAGAATTATGGTGAGCATAGCAGAGCAAAGCTGCTTAGTTCATGATAGCCAGGGAACAGTGCCAGAAAGGAATCAAGAAGAGACCACATATAGTACCTATAGCCATGCCTTCATGACCAACCCAGACCCATTCAAGAGTGGACTTCACTGATCTTCTAGGCATTTATTAATTCAATGAAGTTGCTATTTCAGAATTACTGGTCACAAAAGGTGATATAGGCAAAGGTAGTTTCCAATCTTGGACAGATGTAGCAATGGCAATTGACACTGTAATGCTAAGATATTAAAGTGAGATTTTATTAAGCTCATTTTAAGAAGTGAAGTAAGTCATGTCGCATTAAAGTTATCAGGCTAATATGTGGTAGACTCAGGAAAAAGGTTTGAAAAAATGCTCTGTGAAAAGCATACAAATGACAAATAAACATTTGATATCACTGAACCATAAGAACCAGAGACCAGTATAAAACCCAAAGAAGATAAACTTAAAATTTTTGGAAATAACAAATATTGTTGAGGACATAGAGAAAGGAAACTCAAACATTGATGTATATAAGTAGACATAATCACTTAGAAAACAGTTTGGTATTATCTAGAAAAAAGCACCCAGGAAAAACATGTGCATGCTAAATATATATGGATATGTGTGTATAATACTCACAGAAATATTATTTGTATTAACTCAAAACTGGAAACAACCCAAATGTTCATCTGTAAAAGAATGGATAAATTTTGATGTATTCATACAATAGAATATCGTACAACAAAGATACTGAATAAACTAGTGTTGCACACAAAAGCATGTATATTAACCTTATAAATACAATAGTATAACAGTAATTGTACTTCTATAGGCTGAATTCTCCAATCGAAGGATAGGAATCCTCACATCAATATCTAAAAAGAGCTAAGAATATGATATCCGTAAAAGACACACACAGAAATAAATATGAAAATTATACACAAGACAAAATATTTTAAAACAATAGCAATCTTATAAAAGGAATAATAGGTTAGGAAAATCCAATTATCATTAACATTTATGTACCTAAAAATATATCCTCAGAAAAAACATGTAGAGAAAGAGGAACTGTTGATGGGAAATACAAGTTAGCACAGCCATTGTGGAAAACAGTATGAAGGTTTCCCAGAAAACTACAAATAAAATTACCATATGACCCCACTATTGAATGTATATCCAAAGGTAAAAAAGTCAGAGACAGCTACATTTCCATGTTCATTACATACTAGTCACACTAGCCAAGATGTGGAATTAATATAGGCAGTTGTTTGATGAATGAATAAAGAAAAATATCCTATATATACACAGTGAAATATTATTTAGCCATAGAAAGAAATTCTGTTATTTGCAACAATATGGATAAACTAAAAGACATTAGGTTAAGTAAAATGTCAGGCATAGCAAACAAATTCCACGTGTCCTTACTACTATGTAGAAACTAAAAGGATAAACATACAGAAGTAGAGACTACAATAGCGGTTACCAGAGCATAGGGAGACTGCAGGGAGTAGGGACGAAGAGAGGATGATTAACAGGTACAGGGGTGCAGATGGGTAGGAAGAATAGCCTCTAATGCTCTATGGCACAGTAGGATAGCTACGATTGACAACTGACTCTTTCAAAATAGCTAGTAGAGAGGATTTTTAATATTCCCAACACATACAAAAAATGATAACTGTCTGAGGTAATACGCCTATTGCCCTTATCTTATCAAGCATACCATATACATATAATGATAGGACACATTGTACCCCTTGAAAATTCACAATTACTGTATGCCAATTACATATAAATTTTTTTAAAGTTGCCTCAGATTATATAAAGCTATAAAGCAAAACTTACAGCCAGGCATGGTGTCATACACACATAATCCCAGCACTCTGGAAAGCTGAGGCAGGAAGATCACAAGTTTAAACCCAATAGACATCTTAGTTACTCAGCAAGACACCGTCTCAAAATAAAAGTAAGAAAGAAAGCACTGGGGATATAACTCAGTGGGAAGGCCCTAGGCTCAATCCCAAGTACAAGGCAAAAAAACAAAACAAAACACACACACACACAAACAAAAAAAAAAACCGTGACAAACCCGAGGGGAAAACAATAGAACAATTAACAATTTTAAGTGGATATTTTAGCACACCTCTCTAAAAAGTGAGCAAGCAAAAGAAAAAAATAAACAAGGATGTAGATGGTCTGAATATTATTGCAAATAGCATTTTTATGTAATTGTTACATTATCACTCTGCCTCTAATTGAAGATATTTCATTTGCGGATTTCTTAAAGTTAATGATGTAATTGCCATTCATTTAAGTGAGAAAAAAATAAGTTTTTTCTTGAACACCCAATTCAATACCCATTTTCAAAAGCCATCAAGTCACATTAAAATAGCCATAATTACTTTAACAGCTAATATTATTTATAGTGCCAAAAGAAATGTCATTTTCCCTGTAACAGTTACTCTATAATATGGTTATTTCTGTGTTTTCCTTGAGCTTTCTTAGATCTTATATCTTTTACCCTCAGACCACATTCACTAATGTCATACACACAATATTCAACATTTTATAATTCATATCTTATATTAAAATTTAAGACTAAAGACATCTTTGAATCAATGCATTTTTATGACATACAAAATTATCAGTAACCTTACAGACTTGCAGGGTGGTTCTTATCTCACAGGACTCAGCTGTATACAAAGCAGGTAATGTCCCTTTTAGTCCTTACATATCTAACGAAATGTGAAACAAGACAAAGTATTAAAAGAAATTTCTTTTAAAATTCCTCAGCTCCCAAATGGCTGTACTGCAGGTACTACTTCAACAGAGTACACAGATTCTTCCCAGGCTTTGTCTTTTTGTGAGCTACCTGGTAACACTTTACTCGGTGTATTCTTCTTTAGCTGCAATGGATTAGAAATGCTGATAGTATGCATCTTCAGTCTTCTCAGCAGAATTGTCCTTAGTTGGTTGGAGCCACCTTGCCTAAAAGATGCTTGGGAGGTCACATTCTATGTGACTCCAAGGGGCAGGACGGGAAACTGATGTAAGAGTTGAACACCTACTCCCCTTGGTGAAGGACAGCTTCTATAGCAAATTACACTCGACAGTTCCACATAGCATCACGATAAGGCTGGACTTCTGAAACACATTTTTCTTGGCTTCTTTTCCTAGTCTATCCTGCTTCCCTCCATTTCTTTTCAAGTTTTGCTGGAAAACGCTCCCTTTATAAAGAACTTACACAAGAATATCATGCTTCTAAAAACCTCTTAAGACAGTCTGTAGCAGGAGTAGATCCACTGAAGAGGCGCAATATTGAGCTGCATTAGAGAGAATTTGTCAGTGGTGCTTCTCTCTTTTTGATTCAGGATTTAATGCCATGGAAAGGGGCTTCTGAGTTGAATATACTGATGAAATAGCTCTCAGGGCTTGAAAAAAAAGGGATCCACAACGAACCTCTGCCAGTATTGCTCTGACAGACTGTACATCCAGAAATCAACAGGCTCAGAGAAGTGGGCATGACCGAATGGATCTATCACACAAGACATAAAACTAAAAGCTGACTGTATTCCTGGAGATGGCCCTGATAGCTCTTCCCTTGCCATGGAAGCAAAGAATTCTCAGGTGAGGGGTCGTTAGCATCACTGAGAAGTTCAAGAGTCACCCTCTCTGGAAGCCATTACCGATAGAGACTATTGCAGAACTGGGTTTCCTATAACAGTAGGAATACTATAGGAATACAATGTTATTGGACCCCCAAATAGAAAAACCAAAAGGTAACACTTAACCCTCACTTGTGAGGAAAACATAATCATCAAAATGGGAAACAAGTTGGAATGGCAGCTGCGGAAGCCTGGCTCGAAATGATCTATGGATATAAACTCATGTCCCACATATTGAGACAGCCATGGCAAGACAGCCAGCAGGGGTATTGCATAATATAAAAAAAAATCAAGATATAACAAGAAAAGATGAGAAGAAGGCTCAGGTGAGTCTTTCATGAAAAGTCATAGTCCCTTGTTTTAAACACTGTCATTCACTAGAGATTTCACTGCTGAATTCTACCAAATTTTTGAAGAAAAAAATGTCTGCATTGCACAAATGCAGTAGAAAATCGAGGAGAGTATACTTCCAAATTCATTTTTTAAGATGGATTATTTTATTTTATTTTTACTTTTTGAGACAGAGTCTTGCTATGTAGTTCAGATGGGACTCGAACTCACTTCATAGCCCAAACTGGCCTCAAATTCACAGTGATCCTCCTGCCTGATACTTCCAAGTGCTAGATTACAGGTTTGTGTCACCAGGCCTGGATAAAATGACAGATCATTTAAACAATAAAACCAGACACTAATATCTGTGGGTTCAAAGCTCCATCATGGCCCCAACAGAGTAAAGATAACTGCATATGGAAGTGGATAATAAGTAGAATCTGGCTTAAAGACATCCTACAGTGAGTCCAGTGGTAGTCATTTTCCAATTTCCAAACATACAGGTAAAGTGGACATTCTCAGACATTTGCTGGGCTCAGAGTAGATGGCTGTTAACTACTGTCATCTTAACTAGGTAATGATATACTAGATATCTTATACCAAGTATATACCAGGTTGGTATACCAGATGTCACATAATCCCTGAAATAGACTTTCAATATGGCCTCTGGCATGTCCCAATGGAGTTGGCAGATATATTCATTTCCACCCCCAGCAAGGAGGAAGGTCCATGCAATGTCAGACGTGTAGGATGCAAAAGTCTTTCAAAGATGTAAGGTGCAGTATGAAGACCATATTTTCAAATATAAACAATAAAACACTATAAAAGAAAAAAAAGTAGGAGGGTCCAACATAGGTCTTCCTCACAGGGACACACAGCACTGTGAACCCACAGTTTCATTTCCCGGCTCTATTTACTCTCCTACTTCAGTCACAGTATTTCTCTCTTTATCATGAATAATAAGGATGAAAGAGAATGGGGCTGAGTTATCTCCTTTTTTTCTCCTATGATATTACTGCCAGTGTAAATAATTGGCTAATATAAGAAAGTAATACAAGTAAGATAAAATGTGATAGAATTCCTTGGTCATTCATTTCTTAGAAAATATTTCCCTTCTTTCTGCATTTGAAGTAAGAAAGCAGAAGGTGTAGCCACATGCAGTGCCTGCAACCCCACTTACTCAGGTTTGGCTGTACTGGTATTGAGTCTCACTGAACCACACAAGCAAGGTTCGCTGGAACTCTGTGTTCATGGGACACCAAAACACTACATGCGACTAGAATGGCATGGGACAGGGGCCATATTCTCTGCCTCTTTTCTGCTCACACAGACACACTCACTGTCCTATCATACTTCTCTTATAAAAGTTAAATTCTAAGATGGAATTTTTAAGAATTTCATGATGATAACAGCAGAGTATTAAGCAGAGTATTAAGTCACTTCAAACACAGAGCCTTAAGGGACTGCATAGGCTCCACACCCAAGTAGCCAGCACTACAGACACAACTATGGCGGTGATGACAAACTAGAGGCCAAGGGTCCAAACTGCAACCCAAAACCCATTTATTTATCGCAAAGTGTCAACACTGTAATTAATCCTGAATACTGAGGTTTTAGTATAGAAAAAAAATCATACGTTAATATTTTTGGTCTTAAAAGAAAAACAGTAACAGGTGTGCCATAGGTTTACCACCTCTGGTCTATGGAATATTTTAAGGAACAAATGAATCTCATTGAAACAGAAGAAAAGAAGAAATTCCAATGACTACAGTAGTAGTCAAATTATCTACCAAATTATCTATCAAGTTATCAAACACATTTTTTCTTTTCAATTAACTAAGGACTTTTTTCTTTTAAAAAATTTTTCCACACTTTTATTAATGAATATCAAAGTGTTTTTCAGTGACAACATCTATAGCATGAATTATTAGACCATAGTAATGGCTTTTACATTTCAGGTGTAATGATTCTTTGCTATCTCCATATTCCTTGACATAGCAATTCTATCTATGGAAGTCTAATCTAAGGAAATATTTTAAAAGTGAGAACACAGATTCAAAATGGTGTATGTTTATTTCATCATTATTATTTTTTATTTTAGTTTATTAGCTCATGTGTGTAGTGAAAAATGTTTATATTCCTTGTGGGAAGTTGGTACATATATATAATACATCTTCATTTTTTCATCACCTTTCCCCCCATCGCCGTCTCTTAGTCCCTTTCTCCTTTGAGAAAAATCTCTTTTCCTACTTCCCATTAAATCAGACATACACACTTAACTACCACATGGTTTCTTTTATATGAGAAACCCAGAGTCAAAACAAAGTAGAGCATTATTTTTTAAAAAGAAAGAATCTGAAACAATTTTAATGCCTAAGAGTGAGGGGCTCATTAGAAAATATTTCATGTTTCTATATGACAAAATATTATTAGGTTATCATGCAAAATCATGTGTTTGAAATATATCTGGTGTCATAGATAATGCCTCATATAATTTAATGAAGAGGTATAAAATTGCATACACGTTACACTCATTATATCCATATTTTTAAAGATTGGAAGGAATTAATCAAAATATTAATAGTGCTTATGCAAGTAGTAAGATTACTAGTGATTTAGTTTATAGGTTTCTTACTTCTCATGTCTTCTACCATCCTTAATTTCTTTCAAAAATTAAAAATATGTACATATTTAGCATCAATCAGAAGAAAGGCTTCAGACTAATTCTAAGCATTCTAGGACTTATTAATATTGTAGAATGCATTCATCTGTCTGGTACATTTTTTATAATTTGTGTTTCTCTTCATCTTTTCAATTGCTTTGAAAAATCAATTGCTTTTAGTTCTGTATGCTCAAGAGAGAGAGACAGAAGAGCGTGACGGTAATAACAGTTATATTGACAAAAAAAAGAGTCACACACTCAAAGGGCTTGTATCTTTCCAATTTTTTTTTTTTTACTTACATACAAAACTAAATTGCAATCGACTCTTGAAGCTCTTGCCCAACACTTATCTTGTCTTAGTGAGCTGAACTCTGGCACTACTGATACAATTAAGGTGCTTGAAAGGTGGTGGAAATGGCCTCAAAGATGCTGTTGCTGCTATTGTGTAAAATTATTTCCTCATAATTATCAGTACATTTTCATAGAATTTTAAACTGCATGTACTCTCACACATTTCCTCATTTTACTTACACTCCAAAGGTAGACAGACAAATATACTAACATAATTGACCAAAGTGAATATTCATGACAAAGACACAAGTGCTCCTAATAATAGACGTTCACCTGGTCATTTCTAATTTCCGAATTATAAGGAAAAGCAATCAGTTTAAACCTCTTAATTTGTTCCAATCAGTACTCATAAGTATTTATAGTAGTATACTTAAAGTACATATGGAAAAAGTTTATACATATTTTGTACAGAGCTTTAAGTTGCATTTGAACTTTCTAATAAGCAAAGGATCCCTCATCTTCTTTTCTCTAAATTAGCAAACATTTTAAGAAAAAAGACTCAACTGAAATTCTTTAGGTCAAGTTGACCTGCCTTTTCCTGAGCTGATTCATCTAGTAGAGAATCTGTAACTTTGCCTTACAGCCTCTGCCTGCATGACCTCTCCACACAAGAGTAGAGGTTAGCATTCACCTCAGATTCTCAAGGTCAAAGATAGCCTTAGAAGTTATTTCTCAAATGTGCCCAGCTGTGTTGTGATATTCATGGTTCTCTGTGAAATAAATAAAAGACAAACAAAATAATGTGTTTATAAAGATAACTTTATTAGCTTTGAAGTCATCTCCTTTGATCTAAGAAAATATCATAACTTTTGGGTACTAAAACGTCCTCTCATAAAATATTAATAAAAGTTATGAGTGTCTTTATTTATGCTCTTTCTGAGAAAATTGATGACTTAGTATTGCTTGTCTTTGAAAACTGGCTGTCTTAGGAAGCTCTAAAGTCTGAATTTTGTCAAACAGAGAGCTTCTTTTCTGCCTCAACTTGAGATAGCAAGTAAGCAACAAGGACTGGTGGGAAGTGGTGGGCAGTGCGCAGCTTTGGAGGCAAATGAAATGGGATAGAAAGCCTAGCAATTTTGAAGAAATTGACTAAACCTAGTTGAGTAATTTCTTTGTCTGTACCTGTTGAGCTAATGTTACCTTTGTGTCTGGTTATTGTGAAATTAGAAAAAGTAATGAATGGTTAGCTAATTCTTTATTCTCTTAATGCAAACATCACCTTCTTGAAAGGCCTTGTTCATTCCACTTTAACTATGTGGGTTGTCCTCTTCCCACCCACCCAGCCATTCTCTATCCCAGGTCTGAGCACTTATCACTGGGTTAATTTTATTTTTTAATTTTTCATTGTTTTGTGCATTGTCAAATTGTCCAACCAAAGTATGAGATTCATGGGAAAAGAGACCTTGACTGTCCTATTCTCACTGAATTCTTTATACCTAAAAGTGGCATAAATATGACAGTACCCAATCAATACTGAATATCGAATGAATATAAAATGTTACACATGAAAATGACTCAGCAAATATTATTTCCCTTCTTTTTGATGGAGAAGAAATCTGTCTCCCTAAGATATCACATTGATCTTCATCCTCTAATGGTATGACAACCCACTTCCAACACATAAACTGTCTCTTTTTTTTTTTTTTTTTTTTTTGCGGCACCGGGGATTGAACTCACAACCTTGCGCTTGCCGGGCAGGCGCTTAGACCGCTGAGCTAGATCCCCAGCCCTAACTGTGTCTCTTTCTAACATATAATCTTCACAGGAAGTAATTCTTTAAGTAACTATGGTTTGCTTCAAAAGTGGCTAAAAGTAAAAATGATTATGCAATGGCAACCCAAACATGGACTTTGGATATAGATTTTTCTCCCTTTACTGTATAAAAAGAACCCCTAATCTTTGGGATTTACAGAATGCCAGCGAAATGTCACTTAAATCCTCCGATTTTAAACTTTGTACACAGTAGATGGCAACCGTTTTGTTCATTTAACTATCAGTCTTGAAAAAATTTTAGGTAAATTGTCTTAGCCTACTAAAAGCTACCACTAATGCGTAAGTGGCAAACCTCACACAAGCATAACAAATGCTAATAAATAAAAGAATAAGAAGAAAGCAAGGAAGCAAAGAGGGAGGGAAGAATTACCATTGAGGAAAGTAAAAAAAAAAAAATCAAAACAGTTGGTCTTTACATTGCAGAAAGCAGCGCCACAGGGAAGACTTACACAACCAAGATGAGGGAAATGGTTGTTCCAGAAAGGACTGAGCAATCAGCCCAACAAAGAAGTGTTTTTCAGCTATAATGCAAATGCATGTGTCTGGAACAAGGATAGAAGAGGCCGAGTCAGACAATCCCTGTCTTAATGTTGGCTGAATTCCATCACTCATGCTACATACTTAGAGCTTTGTATTCAGGGATTGGCAGCCACTAAAATGCAACTTGCCAAAGCTTTGACTTCTCTTGGCAAGAAGAGTATCCGGTGCAGCTGTGGAAAATGGTGGGGAAATGTTCCAGGTAGTACTGGTGGAAAATGAGCCAAGACATGGCGTATCAATGCCTGTTTAGCACAGTGCTGGATACTGTGAAGGATACCCAGGCTTCTAGTTGGGAGTCCAATGTGTAAAACGCTTGGAAATCATCATTTCCTTCCTTATGACAAGAAAATGCTGAAAAGACCAAAAATCCATGGACCCACCAGAGAACAGAGATCACAAAGCAAACAATCATGCCCAAATTTGCAGAGCTAAACACATGCAAAGAGATACTCAGATACTCAGATATGCTCAGTGGAAGCAGTAGCCACTAGGATGATAAACTGGCAGGAACACTTAAATGGTAATTTTTGTGAATTTTTGGAGACTAACTTTGGACTGGCTTGAGTGTGAGAAAATCCTGGAGTCTGCAGGTCTTAGGGGGTCCTCCCACTTGCATGACTTTCACTTCTAGAAACCTCCGTAGATTCTCATGGTGAAATGCCAAGAAAGATCACCTCATGGCTGTGACAAAGGGAAAAAAGAACCATTATGAAATATGCCCAGAGTGTTCTATATAAGAAAGACCTATTCTCCAGGGAAAAGACTTCACTGGAGCCTAATTCCACATGGAGAAGGACATTTTCTCCCATTCCAGCACTCTCTAGCCTTTGTCTCACTGAAAGGGAGAATGAAGTTGGGGAACAAGCTAATAGGAACTTAGGAAGGTCACCACCTGGGAAAACGTGTCCACAAACAGACTGAAATTTAACCATAAGATTACAGAAAGCTTCTTTTCCCTGATAATTTTCCATCACACCAACAGGTATCTAGTGAAATAACAGTGGATTCAGCTAGAAAGCTCAAAGACTCATGCTATTTAAGAAGAAAATTATTAGACAATAAAAGACAACAGGGGAGACCAAAACAAAGATAACAGAGAAATTGAAGTCTCTGTTATTTACAGCTACCATGATCATTAAACACAGCTGTACTTCTGGCCAGTTTAACTGAAAATGTCACAGCAAGGCCTATTTACCTCAACTTCTATTATCCAACGCATCCCTGTCCAGTTTTCAACAGCAAAATTACAATGTATGCTAAAAGAAAAGAAAAAACAGCCTGGAGAGACAAAGTGGGCATCAGAATCAGATGTAGGTATGACACAGATGTTGGTATTATCAGGTCTGGAATTTTAAATAATTGTGATTAACACATTTAGGACTCCTATAGAAAAAGTAGGCAATATGAAGAAACCGATGGGTTTATAAGTAGAAGGGTTAAAAATTCTAAAAGAATCAAAGGGAAGCACTAAGAACAAGAGCACTGTAGCAGACATTGAAGAGTGACTTTCATGTGTCAGTAGACTACAAATGGTTAGTGCTGCTAAGAAAGAACACAGAAGTGACCCTTGAATTTGGGCAAGGCAAAGGACATGAAGGACCTTGATGAGAACAAACTGTGGCATCAGGAAGACAAAAGCCTGGGAAACCACAGAAGTGGATCAGGTGAGGGAGCAGAGATAGTGAGGCAAAAAGTTTTGCTGTGAAAGGGAGTTGCTGTGAAAGATAGGGAGTCTCTGAGAAGCATTTGAAGTAGAGAAGAAAATAGTCATTTGAGTTCAGAAAATCTACTGGAAAAGATAGTTCCTGAGGCAAACCCGTTGAGAAAGACAGTTGACCCATTTGGATTTACCTGGCCTCCTTCAAGCTCCTCCCTTCACCAGTCTTGGGCCATCTCTGATTATGTGAGACTTTTGAAGGACATTTACAGTTAAATCGTGAGAGCAAGGCAGAGAAGGAAGTGGGGAGAGAGGGAGAGGGAAAATTCTATTAAAGAACTAGCTTACATCTTCCACTGATTGAATGAGGTGCGCCTATATTAAGGTAATTTCTTTTATGCAAAGTCTATTGATCAAAACGTTAACCTCATCAACAAAAGTACCTTCTCAGAAACATCTAGAAGCATGTTTGACAAACGATCTGGTTACTGGGGCCTAGCCAAGTCAACGTAGATTTAGCCAGCACAAGTTCATCCCTTGTCAACATGATACCCATACATGTATTGTCAAACCATATGCAATCTCCAAATAAAGACAAAAACAAACTCATACTTCCACCTAGGATGACACAGCTACCCCACTACACTGGAAACACACTCACAGTTTCTACAGGAGAAAACGCAAGATTCTTCAGGGATGTGCTCATTCCGCCACCAGACTCCAGGGCTCGGACAGTGTACCCGGGAAAGAGTCTCGCTAAAAAGAACAGTAAAGAACATGTGGCCTCCCACAGATGTCAATTTTATGGCTGCTATTTTAAGAAGTCCTTTAATTACTTGCTTTCTGGGGCAGCAGTTTTGCTATGTAAAACCATGTTCTTTTAGCTAGTGAATTTTCAAATTTAGCTCTTATTTTTGACTCTGATACGAATACTGTGTAACACAAAGAATAAACTCGTGAATTTGATTCACAGTTCCTCTGGGTTTTCTTCCTTTCTCCACATGATATGTTAGCCCTTTTAGAGAAGGAATCAAAATTAGCACTACATGGAGCATTTTAGCACAAACTGCAGGGAAAATACCTCTACCTCAGTGCTCTTTTATTAAGTGTTTGCACTGAGGTAAACACTGTCTTCCCCAAAACTCACATTTGTTCAGAACCTCAGAATATGACTACTGGAAATAGGATTTTTGCAGTTGTAATCAGTGAAGTAATAGCAATGTCACCCTGGATTGGGGCGGACTTTAAATCTAATGTCTGATATCCTTGTGAGAGGGCCATCTGGGGACACAGAGAAGGGTAAGTGAAGATGGAAACAGAGACTAAAGCAATGGGTCCCCAACAACTATGTCAGCAACCCCCAGATACTTGTAGAACAAAGAAGGGTTCTTTCCTGCAGCCTTTGAAGAAAGGGCTTTACCAAAACTTTTTTTTTTTTTTTGGTGGCACTGGAGATCAAACTCATGACCTTGCACTTGCCAGCCAGGCACTTATGCCCTTGTCTTTATGAGGCAGGGTCTCATTATGCCGTTAAGGTTGGTCTTGAGCTCACTTTGTAGCCCAGGCTGGTCTCAAACTTGCAACAATCCTCCTGTCTCAGCCTCCCAAATGCTGGGATTACAGGCCTGTGCCACCAGGCCCAATTCCAAAAACCTTTCTTTAAAGACTTTGAGCATCCAGAACTATAAAAGGATAATTTCTGTTGTTTTAAACCATCATGTTTGTGGGAATTTGTTACACTAGTTCTAGGAAACTAGAATGACATTTTAAGATTAGTAACAATTTGTAATTGGAATATGTAATTTCATGATTTTTAACTTTTTGGAGGGGTTAATTTATGATAGTAACAGGCTTAATCTAAAACTCAAAATATAGAAATTTATAAAACTGAAGCCCTCCTTGATACTTTTTGACACCTATTTATATTTTTGACATTTTCTATGAATACAAATAGAAACACTATTTTTTTGATAAAATGAGATCATCATGTGTGAGTTTTAGCTTGTTTTTCCTTAGTAACTATATTATGAAGTATACGGCTATTTTTACACGCTAATATATAGAGATCAAGATCTTCATTTTATAGGTTGTGTAATATTCCATCACAGTCACCATCCCACACTTCACACATTTTATCCCATACACATTTATTACCTTCTATGTGCTAGGCATAGAATCCCTGGTTTTAAGAAGTGGAAGACACAGAGAGCTTTCATTTTCAGCACTGTGTGACAAGTCTTTCAACAGGCACAAGCACATGGGGCTGTGGGTAAGGTGAGCAGAGTATTACAGGCAAAGGGAATAGAGTAAACAAATGATGGGAAATAAGAAAGCGTTATCCTTCAAGACAACATCCCATCAGCCTCACAGGTGATTACAAAGAAAAAATGATCCATGTGAGAGCTCTGGAAGCTTAAACCTGGTCAGTTTTTGTAGATTTAAACAGACATTCTCAAGAAGCATATATAAAATCATTTAATCAACAGTGGCTCAGCACACACATTATGTGCCTTGCTCTAATGGTGCTTTAAAAGAAGCACACTTGGTTATAAGTCTTGACCATTGGCACATGAACTCTAATGAATCATAGTTCAGATTTCTAGGAAGCTTTTGCAAAGATGCAGCACTGACCTAGGGGATCCAACAAATACTACTCCAGAAACTGAGGCCAAAGAGCATAGCTAATGTGGTCTCAATAGTACTGAAGAATTCTGGACACAAAATCCTCAAGCTCAGCCTAAATGAGCCCCCATTGAAGGATGATTTATTACCAAAGGACAGAGGCAAATGATTAGCCTTAATGAAGCACCTCGTAGTTTATGCAAATTGGATCTGATTCACTACTGATCTTGGACTCATAATTCCCAATGACTTCTAGCTAATCAACTTTAATCACAGACAAGCCTAATGGACCTTTTGTCTTGGGCCTTGATGTACTGGCTTTATTATTAGGTAATGGTGTGGGAGGGTGCTTTGCTTACTATTTGAAATGGAGTGGGACTGACCAGAAGCCAAGTGTCTTCCATTTGACGACGACTGAAACGTTTCCTTCATATCTTCTTTCTTACGTCCAGTTACTAGGGGGAAACAGGTGTGAGTTCCCACCTCCAAAAATGAAAAATGGCCAATTATAGCAGAAAAAAACTGGGACAGTTGTCCCCAAATAAATTCCAGAGTCTAAAAGTTATTTGATAATCAAGGTGTTAAAACAAAGAAAATGTTCTATTTTTCACTCCGTAGGACTGCCATGTTCGGTTCAGGCTGGCACAGTGGCCACTATTCCCCAAACAGAAGAAGTGAACCGGGAAACACTTGGCAGGCAATTTTATCCCACTTGATATTTGTTTAGAAGTCTGAAATAAACAAGTAGTAGAAGTGGTGATTGTGTATTAGGGGTAAATTGTCATTGCATCATCCCTTAGTGGCTGATGATGCTTCAGTAACTATGACAGTTAAACTGGATGTCAACTTGTTTGGCTTGATGACGGCCTAGGGGATCACTAAAGCATATTTTGGGCATGTCTGGGTGGGTACTTCATCTGGCTCCTGGTCCTGTTCTCCATGGTGTTGTTCTTCTGCTTTGCTTCTTAGTCACCATGAAGTGAACAGCTTTACTCCATCATGCCTTCTTATGGGATGTTTCTGCCTTGGAACTAGCCAACCATGTACTGAATCCCCTGAAACCAGGAGCAAAATTAAACGTCTCCTGTTTAAGTTGTAGGCATCAGACATTTTGGTAACCACAACAAAAATTGGACTAGTATAGTAATTACTTGGAAGATATCCTTACTATGGTGCAAGCAAAAGCCCTCCCTGCTAATCACTCTGCTCGTCCCAGAGTGGACTGTGTCCAGACCTGACCAGCATTCACCCAGTTACAAAGGCAGGTTACCAGCAGCAGGCATAGAAAAACTTCCTGAGTTTGTGAAGGCTTGTCATATAATCTCTCATTCCTGACGTTAGAATATTTTCCATTAGCAGATTCTGCTTCCTAGTTTTATTGCTAAATCAGCCAATAATGACTAATTATATGTCTTCTTTGAATATTGTCAATCTGGCTTATTCTTAGGAAAGAGAAAATGAAAGTATCAGTCAAAGCAGATTTCATAGTCTATCGGACAGTTTTTTAGGAGATACTCAACTGAATCGCACCCATTCTGTTTACTTACAGTGCAGCAGCCAAGGGAGCCTGGTCCAGTAAAGAGATGCCCAGGCCTCCTGCCACATGGATAATCCTGGGCTTTGGTGCATCTCTATGGTGAATGTCATAAAACTGAGGCCTTTGGATTCTATGAACTTGTAAAATTTAAAAAGAATGTTGCTTTCCTAATGTATATCAACCAACCTTTTACTTGGTCTGTTAACAAATTAAAGAAAATCATCTGCCACCTAGCATTGCCATTACTTCAGGAAAAAAGACATTTTTAAACAAAGGAAATTCAAAACTAAGAATTCTTTTAAAGTTGAAGCATCAAATTACTGTAAGAAAAATACTACATTGTCCTGTGTTTACTTTTTTTCCAATTTATGGAAAATTTCTCAAAGCAAAGCCTCCAGGAGGATGAGAGTTACTGTTTTCCTCTTGTTTCAAGGAAGACAAATAAGGAGGGAAGTGTGAACAATGACTCAGAGTGACTCCTCTGCCAGTTCCTGTGTCCTACCCCAGCAAACAATCTAAGGCCTTCCTGTGTCCCATGACTACTCAGAGTCTCCCAGTCACCACTTCTGGGACCCTTGCGAATCCCTAGAATCCCACACTGGACACTGTTAAGTGGTATATTTATCTTAGTCAAAGTTGAAAATAAATTTTGAGAGAAAGCCTCTATTTATGAACCAATGTACAGAAGTAAGAAAAAAAAACTTATACCCTTTTATTTCAAGCACTGTACACTCTATTATAAAACAATGTTCTCTCAAATCAACACAAAGTTTTCTCTAAAGAAGCTTCATTATCCCAATGCTGATACTCACCACACGTAACACTCCTCAAACCACCTTTAGCTGCCTCACTTGACCTCCTGTGCTCAGCACTTCAGGGTTAAGAAGCTAAGCAGGAGACACAGCCCTCTATTAGTCCTTTGGAGAAGTTACTGAATCCCTCCGAGGCTTTGTTACCTGTCATGTGAGGGTGTGAATCCTTCTCACCACAGAACATGATTGCAAAATCACATAAGACATGCAGAAACACCTTGTAAATGGCTAAATCTACTACATATATTAAAGAGTTGTTGCTCTTTAATAGAAGTGATGGAAAACCAGTAACAATATTTCAATCATGAAGTCCAGAGAGATAACGATGATGATGACGACGACGACGATGATGATGATGATGATGATGATGATGATGATGAGAATAGCAAAAATTAAAAAGAAAACCAGCATCTGTAGTGCTTTCTTTGTGCTAGATATCACTTTAAACACTGTAAAACTATTTTTCATGCAATCTCAATAATCACATGAAGTAGGCACTAATATTATTGCAATGGTATAAATAAGAAAACTGAATTTTAGAGAATTTGATAGACTTGCCAGCTTCATACAACTAGCATGACATAGAGCTGGTATTCAAGCTCTGATTCAGCCTGATTCCAAAACTTCTAAGACTAACCTTAGCAAAAAGGTTATAAAGCCATCTTTCCATGTGTTTTTAAAACTAGGCTTAGCACAAAGGGAAAAAGTAGAGCCTGGCCTAAATTTTAGAGCAGCTGTTATAACAACTGATGCAGCAATTAAATAGAAACATTCAACTATTTTGCTTTTATACTAACATGAAGAATAATTATCAGGTTGCAAATGATAAATTAATACAGCTAAGGGGAAACCAACAGTAATATTTTGACAGTGGAAGTAGCATCAAAAATCAGACAATCTAATTTTTTAGTTTACAAATTAGAAAAAAATAGAATTAAGTGTCTTTCTCAAAGTCACAATTAAATCAATGACAATGTTTAGGTAGAACTCTGGCTTCTTGGTTGCAGGCTTAATTTTCTTTCCACCTATTATATTTCAGGGGTAATAATGAAGTTCTACTCCCTGGGTTCCAGTGAGTAAAATTATATAGGATACCAAATTTTGATAGCAATATCTGAAATCACAGAAAATCATAAACATGTAAGAAGTTAGGAGTTGACCTCAATCTACACAGCAAATAGAATAGGCATTGTCAGTTTGGTGAGAGGTACTACTTTGCTTCTCATCAATGATCAGGGTTGGTAATTTATTTAGCTGTATTCTAATAACTAGAGATTCCTTAAATTTAAGATGATACAAAAGCTAACTAAAAGTGGATAAACTTTTTTCAAAAATAAGAATTATATGTATATCATTATATGTTATATAGATACTAACTATATTACTATGATTAAAATAGTCATTAACTTCTAAATAGCTTCTAAATAAAGTTTAATCAAAATATTTAAAATTAATGTTACTACATCTAAAGTCCTATAATTGTAATAATTAATATAGACTTGAAATATTTTCAGTTCTGTAATAAATTATTTGGTTACCACATTTGTCATTCTATGTGCAGGATACAAAGGAATAAACTCCAGCTGCTACATTACCTTGGCCATACAACATAAAGTTGTCATTTAGAGGTCATCCATGGTGCTATGGTTTATATCCAAATGTCCCCCCAAAGTTTTATGCAATCATAAGTGGGGCTTTTGAAAGGTGACTGAATCCTATGAACTGATCATAATAATCA